>JAHKKF010513275.1:3176-53618 GCA_019740295.1 Labeo calbasu
GATAAAAACATCACAATAATCCACAAGTAATCCACACCACTCCAGTCCATCAGTTCACATCTTGAGAAGACAAAAGCTGAAACAAATCCATCATTAAACTAAAATACGAGTCCATAATCCATAATAACGCTTCCTCCAGTAAAAAAGTGTTCTGGTCTGAACCAGGAGAGAAATCTGCAGCGATCAAGCACCGTTTACAAGCCAAAACAGCTCAAAACAAACATGTGGCTGGGTTTTGATGTGAGAGACAACAGGAGATGGACTCACTGGAGGAAGTGTTATTATGGATTATGGACCTGGATTTTAGTTAAAGCATCTTAATGATGGATTTGTTTTAGCTTTTGTCTTCTGCAGAGGATCCATCAGGTGACACACCGATGGAATGACAGATTTCTACAAATCTGTTCTTATGAGGAAACAAACCCATAAAATTTTAATTTTTGGGGGTGAATTTCTCCTTTAACATTCTAGACTGGAACACAGTTCCTGATAATCAGCCCTTGTCATCCATCAAATATTGGCCAAAACATTTAGATTCAGTGTTTGTGACTCTGGGACAGACTAGAACTTCACCAGCTTTGGGTGAACTAGGCCGGACGGGTTGCGTTAGCACAGCATTGGTGAAGGTTCAGATGTGCATGTTTGGATAAGCAGGCGTTTGTTTTGCAGACGTGTGTGTGTTTGGTCTAGCGGCGGTCGGCAGCGCAGGTGGGCCTTGAAGAATCGGTCTGAACATGTTGTGTGTTTGTGTAACGCCGTTCAAACACGCCAAGGGCGGAAAATGCGGTAAACAATGCAAACTATGCTTTAATAAGAGAGGGAGAGACTGACGGTTGAAGTCATTTTGAAAAACACAAACTGAATCGTCGTTTAGGAGAAATCAGACGCCGCCTCGAGCAGACGTCATGCTCGACCGACACAAACCATGAAGGGAAGGTTGGGCTGAGAACAATTAAACCGGCAGCCAACGAAAACACATCAATCACTATATACAAACGAAATTTAAAACGCCAATGACAAGGTGACCACTGGATGAAAACACATGCAAAATGTTCTCACAGATCTGTCCCGAGCACACTCCGTCTGCATTCGGCAGGCGTTTGCGCGCTTCGAGTCGCTCCAGCCGTGTTTGTGTTCGGGCCGATGCCAGGTGCACCTTCCTGCCCCGCGGGCAAAATAACATTCCAGCTCTCATTCCAGACTCTGGATAAACTCCAGCCTGTGCTTCATCGCGCTGGAATGATTCGCTCGCTCAGCTTCACCGTCGAGCGTTTATCAGAGAACAAACCTGAGACTGAACCTCCTAAAACAGGAAACTAAACTAAAACTTTTACAAGAAAATACATCAGTTTTTCTACTTCAAAATATCACAATACATTCAGTGTTACTTGCTGTTTCCTTGTATTCACTTGTGAAATCTACTTGTAAATTCTGATAAAAAAAAAAACAAAAAAAAACTTTTTTTCGAGTAGCTATATATTCAGTTTGCTGTACACTGAAATAAACTGATGTAGAATTTAATTTTTAAATTTTCACTCAGACTTGCTGGTAATTATCACAAATAATTAAACATGAAATTTTGAAGTAGAAAAACTGAAATTGTATCTTCTTGTAAAACATACTCCAATAATCTAGAAAACTAAAGCTGCATTCTGACTTGCATAGTATACATACTAAAGAGAATTCACACCATAAACACACGGGATGCGTCTGTGTGTCTGAGGTGTATGAAAATCCAGCCTATTATCAGCTGTGCGTCTGCAGACACTTTCAGTGTGATTCTAACCAACACAGCAGAGATTACCATCAGTTTAAGTATCAATATTATAAAGATTGGTAATATTTCGATTCAGAAATTTATTTTTAGTTTGCCCTTTCCATTTCCATTAGTTTGAGCAATTTTTTGTGTATTTTTGGCCTTTTATCTCTATATATTTTTAAACAATTTTAACAGAATTTTATTACATATTAGTTCATTTAACTATTTTAGTACTTAAAGTTCAACTAAACAAAAATGCTAAATGTTGCCTTGCCAAATATATAAAATAAAATAAGTGTAAGTGTTTTTTTATATCTTATTTTATTTTAGTTTATATTTCTTTTATTTCAAGCAACAAAATGTGGATTAATATTCCTTAACAATAATAATATTAAATTAAAATATGAATAATATTCCTGTGCGCACAAATAAACACACAAGGAAGCATCTGAGAGCTTGAACGAGCTCGAACACAGAACACAGGATTCTTCCGCAGAAGCCGTCATACCTGTCGCTAACAGACACTATTAATATCATGTGACCACGACCAACCCGTCTGACAGCACGACACCCGTCTGTGTGCTTAGACAAAACAACCTGATGGAAACACACACACACACACACACAGAGCAGTGCAAACACTTCCCAGACTCGTTTCTCAGACAGACACGTTCAAACACACAGACTGAAACAGAGCAGAGGTCACGCTTCACTCTGAGTGAGCACACTACTGAGAAAAGGTGGACGCCAACACAGAGTAAAACTAAAGGAGCTGAACCATAAACGGACAGAAAGACCATCAGTCTGTCTTCAAGCCCAAATGAAGTCAAAATTGTATTTACTTAGTTAGCGCACATTATTAGTGTAATGGTTAACAATTCATGCAGTCCAGGCAAGTTAGAAAATAAAATTCTTTGCAAACAGTAAACACTGAAATCAGCTGATAGTTCCAATGAGAAAAGATTCAAAAATGTAAAACAATAAAAGGTTTGTGTAAAGGTTAGGAAAAATGTGTAATATTAAAAATATTTTGAAAATTATAATTAAACGTTATTAATATTGTAATTATTATAATATTTTTGTGATATATATTTAACAGCATATTGTATATTAAATATGTGGTATATATAATAGAAATTTAAAAGACAAAATTAAATTATGTTATATCATAATGATGTCATCATATTATAAATATAGGCATAAAGAAGTAGGCTACTGTGTATTACAAAATAGAGACAATAGACAATGAGAGAGACAAATATTTCAGAGCGTGGGCTTCGGCGCGTCACAAACACGCGAGGATCATGGGAAGCGACGGGGAGAAATACTGCGATTTAGAATCTCTCTCACACAGGCCTTTATTTCACTGGCTGGTCCTTCCTCTGACCTCTGAACCCTACAACACAGACGGCCCTACAGCTGCAGTGTCTCATATGCTAAATGCTCATTTACATACATCTGAATTAAACCAAGACAGTAATTAAGACTCAGATGAGACTGTGAGACTGAAGAGACCTCTAAAACACACACACACACACACACACACAACCTACATTAGATTGTTCTTTTCAAAGTATGGATGGTTTCATCTTAAACCATTTAATGTTAATGTCTTTTAGTTACAGATGATATGTGTAATTAATTCTGAGACAACTACTAATCATATATAAAAACCATTTGGGGAAAAAAAAAAAAAAAAAAACCAAACAAACATACACAGAAACTTAAAGGTCTTTACTACAAACCACTAAAATAAATGTTCTGTATGACTTTGAAAACTATGACAAAAGCAGCTCTTAAATGATTTAATCTATTTATCTATCTACACCTACATAAAATTTAAAATGATAAAAATGTAATAAAAGCATTGTAACAAATTATCTTGTATTATAAGATATTTCATTATATCATATTATAAATACAGACAAAGAAATAGGCTACTTCGCATCACTAATACACTAGCATTTAATCTAACCTAAACATAAAATAAAACAAAACAAAATGTATAATTGTACAAGATTAATACTGCTGGTAAAGTTTTATGAATTCAGTTGCTTTTTAATTATTAATATTTAAATAACCCAAAGGAAATATATATATATATAATTTAATTTTTTATTATTATCATTAAAAAGGAAAACAGGTCAGATTTGAGTCCGACTTTTGTCTAATTCTCTGTCTCGTTCTTCAGACTGTCTGGATGATGACAAAACTTCCCAATATAAGAGAATTCCCATGAATCAACACACACATGATCATAACTGGAGCTGCTCAGGGTGGTTTTAGTCAGGAACGTTCCTCTGAAGAGAAGTCAGACTCAGAGAGCATGCTGGGAGAGCGGACGCAGACGTGACATAACAAATGACTAATGAAATCAAGAGTGTGTGTGTGTGTGTGTGAGTCTCAGGGGTGTCTCTATATTCCCACACACCCCATCTGCTATTTATGGCTCCAGACACTGAAGCGTCTGCGTGAGTCTCGCTCAACACAAAAGAGCCGAACGCCACGCAAACCTTCAACCAAACACCGGCACCATCGGAACAGATCGGAACAACGCCGGCACATGATCTCTAGGTTAACTAAACTAACTCCATGTTTCCAGGAAAAGCGTCTCAGGCGTCCTGCTGCTTTACGAGATTGAAGTTCACCTGAGGCTGGATTTCTTCAGGCTTCGGTTCGGCCGTCAGCTCGACTCGGACCGTAAATCCGCATTGGCAAACCGGCGTCTGCAAATTGCTGAATAGTCCAGAAACAAAGCCGATCTCCTCGCGTCTCTGCCAACGGCATATGGCTCATAGACGGGCAAACAGAGCCCAGACTAGCTTTACCTTCACCTGGGCCGCTGCCAGAGCGCTTAATTTTTAACTCACACACTCAGACAGGAACTGTTAATGGTGACTAAAATAGCCGACGCTCGCTGATATGAGTCTGAACCTGATAACGGACTGCACCGAGTTTGTCAGAAACACAGGGATGAAGACAATCAATGAACGGCCTATAATAAAACTGTGCGACGGGAGAGTGTCTACTGTACTTACTGTACACACACACACACAAAAACACACACCTCAAGCGCCTTAAGACACGACAGAGATCATCAGCAAAGCACTGAAAACAAAAAAATCAATACTGCAACAGTATTTTGTGTGACCCTAAAAGTTCACACAAAAACTAATTTAAAAGTTGATACAAAAAAATAAGTTTCAGATTATAGATGTGGAACTGTCTTAATTCTGAAGGTCACTGCAGTTTGAAATTTTGAAGTTTTCTTTTTTCGTATTCATCATCCTTTCCTATCAAAATGTTTGCTATGGATGTAAATACATAGAAAATCGAATCTGATCTGAATTTTTTTATGACGGACGAAAGTTGCGGAGGCAGTGTGTAACTGTGACTGATACAACGTGAGGTCGTAATTATTTTTACACGTGTGAAAATTTCAGATGAGAATTTCAGACTCAATGTGCAAAGACCTTGACATACACTATGTAATTCCTCATCAGCAGCTGAAGCTTATACTGTAAGCGTGTAGTGGAAGCATGTGAAGTGATTTGAGCTGACAGTACAGACTCGTGAAAGCTGATTCTGGAGAGATTTATCGCGCTCAGTCGTGTAATCACTAGTGCTGCGCATTCTGAATCACATCCAAACAGGACGGCAGCTCGTGATGAAACCCAATGACCGGAGCAGCACATGCTCCACAGACAGACAGACAGACAAGCAGGCTGGATCTCTCTCACGGCGGAGGTACGAGGAAGACAGAGGAAAGGGAGAAACCACAAAAGACTGGGAACGGAAGAAAAACAGGTTTCACAATTTCTCATGATCTTCTGTAACCAGATCCTGATCCAAACCACACACGATCGAGGCATGTAGCCGCGTGTGACCGATACCGAGACAGATAACGGAGCACAAGCTCACGTCTCGCCTGCGGTCACAGACAAAACACTCGGAGATGAACACGCACGAACACACGTCGGCCCGATTCTCCGGTGCAACCGCTGATACCTCACCGACAGAACAACAGACTTAAAAACTACAGATATTAACACAGATATCTCTAAATATGTCATACCCATATCCATTTATTCAGAACCAATACTGAATACTGATAGTTTGGTTTTCTTAAGATGAAAATCTCGAACTAATGGACCCCTCTCATCTGGTACATTACTATTCTATTAGAGGTTAAAATGAACAACTATTATATTCAACGGTTATGTATTTTCCAATATAATAATCACTCTTAAATAAAAACTAAAACATCTGCATACAACTCAATTGCACATAAGGCAGTAGATCTGTCACCCCACATTTAAGTGCAGCAAAGCAGCATTAAATGTTTGAACTTTGTGACAAAATGGACAGCACTGAAGCCAAAACTGAGGACCTGGCAATCCTGAAACCTGTGTTAACTGTACATTTTAAAGCAAGATTTCATGAATCCATTAATATTGCATTAACTTTGACAGCCCTAAAACTCAACACAAGAGACATTTCCTTCACACACAAGTTGCAGGCTGACACGGTATAATCGGCTCTGATCATCGGCTGTTTTTAAACAATCGGCTGATACTGCAGATAACTGCTTTTATCAGCCGATACCGATTACTGGCGATACCTCGGTGCGTCCCGACAAAAACCCCAGTGGACCGACATACGGCGTTTTTCTCTGGATGAGGCCTCCGTACGTGTCAGGACAGGCGTGTTTCAGCAATGACTGAGCGCTGTGAGACGGTGATGTCAGCCGAGTGCAGACTAAACGCGCTGACGGAGGTGAGTCAAAGCAGCCCTGCAATTAGCAGCGTGTCCGCGGCACAGACGCAGCCATTATGAAGAATGAGCAAGCATCGCCGTCGCGCTCCAGCGGAAATCAAAACATCAACCGACGTCCAGCAGAAGAACCTAAAAGCCTCATTTCACTCCAAAATCACAGTTCTGTCATCATTTACCCACTCATGAGTCTCTCCAAACTTGATTCATGAAGACTTTTACACAAATGTTTCACATACAAGCTTCAAAAAGGACAGCTAATAAACAACAAAAACATTGCAGCCATTCAAAATCCATTAAACATTAAATTAATAACATAATAACACTAATACAGTTAGTATCATTCATCATAGTATCATTACATGCTACACTATGCTTTTTATTATTTTTGAAAGAAGTCTCTTCTGCTCACCAAGGCTGCATTTTTTAACAACAGTGAAATTTAAAATACTTCTTGTAAAAATGTATTTATTTCTGTGATGCAAAGCTTAATTTTTAGAATTTCCAATACTATGCTCAAAAGAAACAATATTACCACGTTATACTGTATTTTTGGTAAGCAGAAGAGGCTTTAAAAATTCCAAAACATCTGAACTATTCCAAACTTTTGAGCAGAAGTGTAGTTTCTGTTCCTCTGAAGTCATATGATAGCGTCTGTGAGGAACAGACTCGCACGTAACCGGTCAGACACTGAAGAAGCGCGCCGTGAGGCCGAGTACATGACAGAACGAACTCTTTAGGACACACTGTCGATGAGCGGGACGGCTCTTATGCAGCCGTAGGTTCTGGAGCGCAGCTGTTTCCTCTTCCTGTGCTGTGACGAGCAGAACACAGTGGTGTTTCCTCAGCGCCGATCGCAGCAGATGTGTTTGTATCAGAAAGTTCTGCCTCGGGCCTCAGAGACACAGCGACGAGGTCAAGGCCGGATAATTAGAGGAGCGTCGACCCAACAAAGACACGACAAACCCCAAATCAACAGCAGAGACGAGCAGCCTTTCGCTGAGAGTCACGAAACTCAGGGGCAAATTACAGGAACTACAGTCAAGTTTATGAGCAAACAGAGCTATTGATTAGAGCCATTATCAAATCACAAAACCATTTTCACAAAACTTGCAATGAGAAGAACAAAAGATATGCTTTAAGGGTTCCTGCAGTTTTCCACTGAAATAAAAAGTTTAACATTTAAAAAAAGAAGATAGACAAATTTTAGTACGGTAAATAAAATGACTAGAACTATATTATTATTCTTAAATTCTCTGTTCTTCATTTTAGTGCAATTACATGTTTTCCCCCAAATTGTGCAGCCCTAATGTTAAATATAATTCTTAAACGGACAGTTTACTCAAAAAAAAACTGTCATCATTTAATGACTATTACAAATCCATAAAACTTTTTGTTCATCTTCAGAACACAAATAAAAATATTTTTGAAAAAAAAAAGGACTCGAAAGTCATTAAAAGAAAACTTCAACTTGGGTAAAGGCTTCAAAAAGTTTATAAAGACAGAACATTTTATTTAGGATTTTATTCAGCCATGAGGCATGTAATTAATCAGAGGATTTGCATTTCTGGATAAACTATTCTTTAATTGGATATACGCGCTGCTCTTTAGATTTGTGTGCACGCCTGCATCATCAGTGAAGAATTGCAGGAACAAACGAAGCCTGCTTTTAATTGTCTACTAGAAACATGTAGGAACTGCAGCAGTTTTCCAGTGAAACGAGGTCAGGGAGCAGAAAGACATTTTTTCTGTGACGCGTCTTCAGCTGATCTGTGTCTGCGTGTAGTTCCTCTTAAGAAGAAAAATCTAAAGAATCTCAATGTAATTGACAACCACATTGTTTACATGGGTGACAACAACTTCTGTTCGGTTGCCAGATCTGCCCACAACATCTACCAGCTACCGTCAAACTCTAGAGTCTCACACAACACAAAGGATCAGATGAAAACCGCCAGCCGTAATATCCTGTTAGGAGGAAAGACCATCCTGTCTTCCCCTGAAGGGACGATCCGGTCCAGCCTCCGTTCTAAACACAACAGCCGCTTCAGACGAAGAGCGATTCCTGTAAGCGAGGAGCTGATCTCATCTGCTGCCGTACAGTGGGTGGTCTGTGTGTCACAAACTCATCAGCACCGGAGAGGAAGGAGCTCGGGTTCCCGTAAACACGCGGCGGGGGGCGTCTGCGATGAGGACACACCGCTCGCGTCTCATTTGTGCTTCTCGCTAAACGTTCCCACTCATCCTGACAGATACGGGAGAAGATCTCACACACGTCTGCATTTAACGAAGAAAATGCAACACCAGGCCAAAAAACTTTCTCAAATCAAAATAAAGAAATAAATCCCATATGATGCCCTATTACTGTACAAATAAATAAATAAATAATTAAATGGGTAAAGTTTCATGAATTCATTCATTTTGGTTAAATTATATATTGAGTTAAAGTCATGAATAAACATATGTTATCACGACTTACTGATTATACGTGACCCTGGAGCACAAAACCAGTCATTTTTGCAGGAATAGCCAACAATACATTGTATGGGTCAAAAAGAGGATATTAAGTAAAGATCATGTTAGATGAAGATATTTCGTACATTTCCTTTACATATTTTTTATTAGTAACACGCATTGCCAAGAACTTCATTTGGACAACTTTAAAAGTGATTTTCTCAATATTTCGATTTTTTTGTACCCTCAGATTCCAGATTTTCAAATAGTTGTATCTCTCCTAAAAATAAAAAAACAAATAAACATCGATGGAAGCTTATTTATTCAGCTTATAAATTAAGAAATTGACCCTTATGACTGGTTTTGTGGTCCTGGGTCACGTAGAATTTTTTACAGTGTGAAAATCAGCACAAATACATGACTTATTGAAAAGCACAAAATCTTTTGCTCCAAACATGACATCACAATGCCGAACATTTTATGATCCTAAAACAGCCTTTATTTAATGCATGCAGAATGCTTTCCTTTGTATTTTGAGCTGAGTTTTCTACTCTGAGACGTCACGTCTTTACTGAACTCTGCATGATCGCTGAAGCCAGGAGAGATGGAGTGATAGTCATATTTGACAGGCGCTGACACACGTCTATCACTCAATCTCTCCTGGCTTCAGCGATCATGAATGAAGCGAACATGAGCACGGACGTGCTTTCCATCCGCCTTCTGTTTCCAAGACGCAGCTTGTAACGAAAAGAGCTGAGCACTTGAAGTCTGTTGAAGCACTTGAAGGAAAATGTTAAACCCTCAAATCTGCTTAAAGCAACGTTTGTGCGAGCTGAAACAAACAGGCTTCCACCCCGCAAAACAACAATAAAAAAAACAGCAGCTCTGAGCTTCACGCCGACAAGCAGCTACAAGCCGATTCGCATTCATTCCGCTTCGCTCGCGGCCTCGAAACGGGACTGGAGCGAACGAAGGGTGACCGCACGTCCTCCGGGACATGTACTGACCGGGATTTCTAAATTGCCTAAAATGTCTAGGGTTTGGCTTTGTTTTCCTATTGCTTTCATACTTGAAGGCAATGACTGAAAGGTATTTTGACCAATAGCATGCAGGCCACCGGTCAATCGAACCAATCGTGGCGTGCGAGAAGGCGGGATCTACAGAGAACAATCAAAGCGACGCGAATACACTAATAAGCCAAAACCAGGACATTTAAGGCAATTTAGAAATCCCGGTCAGGACGTGTCCGATGACAGCAGCAAAATAAATACAATAACAAGGCATTCAAATGCTTTCCTCGCCTCCCACTCGAGAAACAGCTCGAGTCAAGCGGGTGAAATCCTGATGAGTTCATGTGCTTCAGAACAAACTCAATTAAAGCAGCGCTGACTGACTCGATAAACTGGCCATTTGCAGGAGTGTTGCTTTCGTTTCCAGAGAACATCATCATCAGGTCAGGCGTGACTGAGAGTCTGTCTAGACAAACAAGGGCAAGACAACGTCTGAAAACAGAGATAGGAGCTGTGATTACAAGGAACACTATTTCTTAGCCAGCAAAGGCAGAAGCCCACACGGGACAGCGCGTTCTGCCCTGGAATTCAGCAGATCTTTTCCCACGACTCGGAGCTCTTACCGATATCACCTTGTTATTTGCAGATTATGTGGAAACTGCAGACAGATTTTGCAAGACGGTTAATCACGAAAGAGAATTCCACGAATGAGTGAGTCTGCTGGACAACAGGGGGCAGCTGTCTGAACAATAAGTTAGTCACTACAAATTAAGTATTAGTCGGGCAACTCCCAGCTGAGGATTTCAGAGCAGACAGAACGTCACACGCGCAGCCGACCGACAACAACCGTCTGACTGACTGACTGACTGAGAGCAAACCACATCCGTCTGATAAACACACCGGCCTGAGGACATCAAAACGCTTCAGACCAGATCTTCAGCAGGCTTATGAAAAAGTGCACTTTATTACATCACAATATTATCATGTGGAAACCGCAGCATAGACAGACCTCTAGTAGTTCACCCAAATAAGAGCATTTATCATCATTTACGCTGAATTGTTCCTTCTGTTCAATGCAAAATAAGATATTTTGAAGAATGAACGGAACAGTACCTGGTAGCCATTGACTTTAGCAAGAGAAAAACCTATAGAAAACTCACTGTCACAAAAATCATTAGGATATTAAGTAAAGATCACGTTCCATGAGGATATTTAGTAAATTTCCTACTGTAAATATATCAAAACTTAATTTAAGAACTGAGAACTTCATTTGGACAACAATTTTCTCAATAGTTTGACTTTTTTGCACCCTCAGATTCCAGACTTTCAAACAGTTGTATCTCAGCCATCATAACAAACCATACATCAATGGAAAGATTATTTATTGATGTATAAATCACAAATGATGGCATAAATGATGTTCTGGGGTGAACTGTTGCTTCACCTCGCTGGAAAGTATGTTACATGGACATCACGCTTATTCTATTTTAAACAAAACACCTCCACAGTCATATGAATTCGATCATAATTGTGTGCCAGTTTTAGTGCTGTGCTGTGATCTAATACGAGCTAATGATTATAGACTCGCACGAGTGTGTCTGTCACCGACCGCTTCACCTACTAACCGGATCCTTACACGACCTAAACTAGTCCGCGTCAAAACTTTCTGAGGAGTTTATCTGAGACCTTCCTTAACGAACGAGGGGTCTAAACAGTCACGTAACAACTCAAATACATCGCGGGACTGTACTGACGTCCGTTAAAAAAAGAACCGCGAAAGCCGATTCGAATTGAAGCGCAGTTTCTCTAACGTTTGCGCTGCCGCGATTCGAATCGTTTAGTGAAGAACGTCAGGCAAAACTGAGAGAAAACGCTCCGGGATACTCACTGATCGCCATACTCTGGAATGAAGTGGATCTCTTGCAGTTACATGTACAGGAGACATTGGTGTGGGTGTCGGTGGTTCCGTTCATCAGACCCATGAAGCTGAACATTGAAGAAATCTCACGGATCGACGCGGAAAACGGACGGACGGCGCTCGCTTCACGGCGCGCTGTCGAATAAAAACATTGACGCAGGCTTTTCCTCTTCCTTCGGCGAGGCTTCTTTCTTCCTGGCAGTTGCGAGGCGGCTTTCCTCTAGCCGCCGTCCCCCCACCCCCGTCCCGCTGTCTGGCCTCTGTCCTCCAGTATTCCCGGTGTTATTCCCAGACGGTTTGTACTACTTTCCAGCCGTCTGCGCGCACCTCATTCAAGTCCAAGTTGGCTGGGAACCAGCGGGGGGCGGGGCTAGCGCGCTGGGGCGGGGCCTAGAGGCAGACAGCATCACGTCACTGCCAGACTTGGCCTTTCACAGAGTGCATGAGCCAATCAAAGTCAAACGGGGTGAAGAGCCGTTCACACACACACGCGTTTATCAGTGTTTTACTGAAACATGCTAGCTTTTTTTTTTTTTTTTTACCAAGGCGATTACAGACAGACTCGAAATTGTTTTAAACACGACACGTATCTGTATTCATGCCATCTAACTTGAAATCAAACAAACCTAGTGTGCCTAAAATGTGTTGTGAAATCTAAACATGATTCATGTGTTCATTGTGAGTGTCGCAGTGCTTCTGACGGTCAGACACCTTCCATCTCAGAACATTTTGAGACAATAAGCGCCCTCCTCTGGTCAGAAACGGAATCTTGCTGTTAAACGACTAGTTCAGGCAAAAATGAAAAAGTGCTATATCTTCAGACCATCCAACGAGATGTAGATGAGTTTGTTTTTTCATCAGATTTTGAGAAATGTAGGCCTAGCTTCACTTGCTTACCAGGGGATCCCATGGAATGGGTGTCGTCAAACAGCTGATCAAAAAAGACAAAAGCTGAAACGAATCCATCATTGAGACGTTTTTAACTAAAATACATACTAATACTAAAGTCCATAATC
Organism: Labeo calbasu; assembly: GCA_019740295.1. NCBI lineage: Eukaryota > Metazoa > Chordata > Actinopteri > Cypriniformes > Cyprinidae > Labeo > Labeo calbasu. Next base: position 16,104 of record JAHKKF010513275.1, read on the forward strand.
CATAATAACACTTCCTCCAGTGAAAAAGTCCATCTCCTGTTGTTTCTCACATCAAAATCCAGCCACGTATTTGTTCGGAGCTTGCAAACGGTGCTTGATCTGTGCAGATTTCCCTCCTGATTCAGACCAGACCACCTGAGAGTGAGGAGATTTTAAGCTCATTTACATTTCTCAGTGAACTATTCCTTTTATTCCTATCATGTTATGGAAAATTTGTGTAGATAAACACGTTCATTAAAACTTTACTTAAAAACCAATGCTCCAGACTAATATGAAATGTCATTATTCTGCACAGATATATAATGCAAACATCGCCGCTGTGTTTGTATAAGCTGCTGGCCACACCTATACGAGTTTCTTAACACACTGGAGTAGTTAAATATAGTTTGATCAGTAGTTTGCTCAGCATGTCTGAGCAACACTGTGAAAGGTGTGTCTGTCTGCTGTCAGGATCTGACCTCTGTCAGGATCTCAGTGACCCTGAGGACAGTACTGATGCGGTCTGCAGCGTGTCAGGAAATGCATTTATCCAAGGTGCCTTACATTGCATTCAGCATATACAACTGATCAGTTCATGCATTCCCTGGGAATCGAACCCATGACCTCAGCATTGCTAGTGCCATGATCTACAGTTTGAGCTATACTCTAAGAAGTAATAAGTTGACGTAACTTAAAAAAAATATGTTGACAGTTCTCTAATAATTTTAAGGCAACGGGTTTCCTCAGTTTTATTAAGTTAAGTCAACTTATCACTTTTTACAGTGTACAGAAGAGTGTGGTGCTGCTGAAACATGAGAAAACCCTCCTGCTGATGTTTAAATGTATGCTTTAACAGTTCAATATTAATGAATATTAATGATAAATTGCATCTCTTTCTCCTCGCATAGCTAATTTGTATCTAAACACATGCACAGATGCAGTCTCTAACACTCTCGCAACTCTGTGGACGGTCACATTCTACAGGTGCATTGACTAGACAGTTGCAAAACGGCAAATACTTCAGACAACAGTGATTGAAACACATAAATAACCTTGAGTGGTTTTGTGGAAAGTGTGTACTTGTTTTGAGTATACTTGTGAGGACCAAATGTGTTTGTGTGTGTGTCATGAGCTCATGTCTGGCTCTGACGCTCTGCAGCAGCACATCACAAAACAACAAAACTGGCCGCTTTATTTTTTCTCTCTACTTATCATCTGAAGGACTGAGATCTCCTCAGCTCTTCTCTGTGTGTTTGGTTTTCTCTGTCCTAATCAGACTCTGAATCTCTGATGTCATAATCTGTCTGAGACCTTTACAGACGATGATTCATACGGCTGGACGCTCACATGATGTGAAAAAGCAAAACTCTGTTGAGCAACAGTTTCCTCTCTGTCTTCATCCATTTGATCTCGAAATAGAGCAGAAGAGCTCAGTGTTATTGAGATGAACACGCAGTTCCAGATAAAAAGTGAACTGTTTATGAAACCCCCCATTCAAATGTAATTCATTTATTTATTTATTTTTATGAGACCTTTACTTACAAGTTTCAGTATAATATCACTGAACAATAAATAAAATGGAAGCATAAGTAAAAACTAGATGAATGACATGAAAAACAATAAATGATAAACTCTTTTGTATAATAGTAACCAGTGTTGGGGCTAACGTATTACAAGTACTGCGAGTTACGTAATCAGATTACTTTTTTCAAGTAGCTTGTAAAGTAATGCATTACTTTTTAATTTTTCAAAAAAAGCAACGCCAGTTTCTTTTTGTTTCCTTTTATGGGGTATTTAATCCCATTTTATTAACCAGTGACTTTGCTGCTGACCTTTGTTGATCCGATTTATCTATACTAATAAGCAAAAAGTACTTTTGATTAACATTTGTGCTTCATTTTTCCCATTGCTGAAGAGCGTTGAACTTCCTTCTCCTACAGTTCAACTGTACGGACGTGAATTCACTTTTCCTTTAGTCTTATTTATTTCACTTTTTGGTGTGAAAGGGTGTGTTTACATTTGCTAAAAATCTAACTTTTTATATTAAAAACAAACAAGCAAGCCCTGCCCAGATTTAAAAAGTAGTGCTTTGCTTAATTAGTTACTTTTTTAGGGAGTAACACAATATTGTAATGCTTTTAAAAGTAACTTTCCCCAACACTGTTAGTAGCAATAGACAGAGGTAACAGAATAATGAAAATGCATAATCATAAATGATAAAACATGCTGCTTCAAATTGTAGTTTTGTAATGATCTCTAAAAACTAAAAAAATATTTAAAAATATGATTTGCAAACTGAAGCAATCAAAACAGATAATATAACAATCTGTTCATGATGACACGTCACTTATCTGTTTGGGTTATTATGCGTCACTAAACACAGATGACAAAACGACTGAAATATTGACATTTTACATGATTTATGTTTTGCTCATTTGACACTCACAGTGCGGATAAACGCAGTATTCAGACATCTATTTCTCTCTCTGTGTGTGTACTGTGTCTGCCTGCCTCTCATTTGCTGTAATCAATTGTCTAGACATCGGCGTCAAACACCTGAGAGGAGAGACGGAGCCACTGCCGCTTCATTTCATCGTTCAGAAGGAATCTCTCCCCCTGCTTCTGTCTTCTGCTGTATTTTTAGCCAAATCAGAGAGACAAACCACCTGGATCTGTGTGTGTGTGTGTGTGTGAGACAGAGAGAGAAGAAGACAAGAGAAGAGAGAGAGATGGAGGAAAAATTTAGAGACAACAAAAGATCATAAACCTTGTGGAAGAGAAAACCAGAGATGAGGGCAGATATAGAGAGACATCAGTCCATTTGGAATCGCACGCAGGACTGATAATGAGACACACACACACACTCTGTCTGTCTGGTCTCTCAGTCATCTGACCCAAATGAAGTGTTCTGAGAGCAATAACAATGAAGCGGCGCATGATGTGACTTGAGTGCTGCTGACTGAACAAATGCATCACGCTGCTGGAAAAAAAAAAACAGCGTCTAGACTGCAGGAAAAAGAGATTTGATTCATATTATTTCTCTGATTCTGCTGTCTGAGGTTATGAGCTGGAGGAGAGGAAATTCAGAAACGACCTTCAACTCAATTAGATCAAAATCAGCACATAAAAAAAAAACATTAAAAAGTTTGTTAAATTGCAATTTAATAAACACTGTTCAACATATTTGTATTTAAAACTCTGCAGCAAAAGAATAAAGCAACAATGAAATATAATAATAGTAATGATAAAATATAATGTATTTAATCATATGGTAAAACTAACCATAAAATGATGCAGCTGTAGTACACTAGTTAATGACCCAGTTAAACACTTTCCACATTTTTGAAATATGTTAAGATCAGAAGTCGTGTGTCCAGTCAAACTCAGTGTTTGTTCCATGTAAATAATGCAATATGTTGCTTTATGCATTTATAATTGGGCATATTGTTGGAGAAATTATTAATAGCTTAATTTGAGTGATTATTATTACCAGATTGTTTTCTGGTACAGGCAGTATAGAAATCAATTAATGTGCAAGAAATTGAAACAAAGAGGAATATACAATAGAATAGGAAAAGTGCAAATCATACAAAAATATTTCTCAAAATTGTAAATAAAGAGTATTGGAGTATGTTTCACAATAAAACACTAATTCAAGCTTTCTACTTCAATGTGTTATGTGCCCTTTCTTTGTAATTATTTGTGACTATTGTTTCTTGAATAGTTTTATCAGTGCATTTGTACAAGGGGTTTCTGTAGAATATGATGAAGTAAAGTGTTAGACTTCATTAACTGTATTTCAGGAAAGATTGTGTTGTGTTTTTATTTATAGATGTGAGGTGGCTGAATCATCAATAGGAGACTAAATGTGATTAATAACGCCATGATTGCAGGAATTACACCCACACGCCAATTAAGCAACCAAAACAGCAGCAACATCAGATGTTCTCATGGAAACAATGGAGATTCACTCTCGCTCACGTTTGTGGCTCACAATAACAGTAAGAACAAGCACAAAGATCAGTCGTTCTTGACCTTCAGTGGGTGCAGGGATGATCATTTGACAGTTTGTCTGCTGTGTGTGTGTGTGTGTGTGTGTGTGTGTGTGTGAGAGTGACGTCTCGCTGTCCTTTCATCCTCCTCCTGATCTGTGACTGTCTGAACGCCTCTGAATGCTGTGAGGTCGATACTCGTCCTTTACCTCATCAACGTCAGTCAGCTTTCATCCTGATGCTCAAACCCACACAGCGACAGGGACCTGAGCGGTCACACAGAGCATCACATCAACATGTAAACAGACATGCACAATGTGCAGCGCAGCGGATTGAGAACCACTGCTATAATGGTTCTCCATTCCCCTGCTCTGCACATTTCACTTGTCTCACTTAATTAACACACCTGATTGAGATCATCAGTTCGTTGGCTCAGTTTATGGATCTCTCTCCCAACAAGCTGATGATCTCAGTCAGGTGTGTTAAATAAGGGAGACATGTGAAATGTGCAGAGCAGGTCGTCCCCAGAACTGGAATTGAGAACCACTCACTTAAAGCATGAAATGAGCAAATAAATAGGGTTAATACAATATGGCAATACAATATAAAGGATGACTGAAACCAAAAATATATATTTGCACAAACTTTTCCATATAGTAGTTCAGATGAGCTCTTCCCCACTAGTCTGTGCTTCAAGGCCACGACCACTCAACTACAACAGAAAATATACAGCAGCAAACCATACATAAATAGTTTCAAACACGTAAGAACAGTAAGACCACAAAAAAAGTAACAGAGGACAACCTAAAGATCTCTCCATCACTCACACACAATAAACATCATCCGACAGACCAACCTCTGAATGTTAACAGATTGAAAGCAGCGCCACCTACTGGGGAAAAGTGAAGACAATCACTAAACCTCACATTCAGTTCAGAACTAATAAAGAAATATCATTTCAGCAAGTTAGTCTAAATGAGTATAGCTCAGAGATCATGCCTTAATGTCTGAAGCTGATATGTGGTATTAGTAAAAGTAAATATCTAGTTTAAAAAAAACAGGTGTTGATGTTTAACATTATATTATGCTTTTCTTCACCTTTAAGTATGTAATTACTGTAATTTATACATCATAACTTAATGTTTATTATTATTATCATTATAATTATTTTATAATTGGGGCTGGCAAATGATTAATCGCAATTAATCACATACAAAAAAAAAGTTAGAGTTTGCCTAATATATGTGTGTGCACTGTGTGTAATTATTATGTATATATAAATACACACAGGTTACTGTATATATTTAAGAGAAATATGTTATGTATGTACAAAATATTTTTATTTATATATGATATAAATTCTATAAAAATGATAATAAATACATACACTTGTAAATATTTCTTAAATATATACATGAATGTGTTTGTATTTATATATACATAATAATTACACACACATATATTAGGCAAACTCAGCTTTTTATTTTGTATGCGATTAATCGTTTGCCAAAAACAAAAAATAAAATAAACTGTATTATAAATTCAAAGTTTTTGGACATCCACACAATATTTGTCTTAAATGACTAATAATCTGTTTTATTAATATTATATAATATAATATTATCAAATCAAGCTGCTGTTACTGAAAGTTGCTGAATTTTTAAGAGACATTATTGTTATTATAGTTGTTATAACTGTATATACCATATATGTTTCAAACATACGTTTCAGATAATTTTCCTTTTTTTGTTGTTAAGACATTTTCGTAAGTAAAAACACTGATACTGAAAAGCATTCAATCTCATCATCAGCAGAGGGCGCCAGATTCTCACCAATGAAATGACACAATACTCCATATCCAGCTAAAACAGAGCCTGGTTCTCTGAAGATATCTGTTTGATCATTAAATCTAAACAGTTGTTAAAGAGACGGTTGTTAAGGGATTCCACTTCATAATACGACCTTCTGAACGATACATATCAAATCCAACCCTGTTTCAAAGAGTGATTTAGTGATGACTGTAAAACAATAAACTTGTCTGTTTGAATTAATGATTTGCTGAACGTCAGCTGGGGTTTTGGTGATTTTAGTGGATGTCATTTTTCTGAAATATTCTGCTTATAAAGTGGGTTCGAGTATCTTTGTTTGACTATAAATAGCAGCTGCTGTGTTATTTGGCACATTCGGTCGTGTTTCAGGGTTCAGATGTGAATGAAGAGCTGTATGTGTGTGATGATGTGTAACGCTTCATTTCAAAGGGTGTTTGGCTTAGAAACAGGAGTGTTGCTCATGTCCACAGCAGACTGATAATACGAGTGTAATCAGTGATTATGAAATGTGATATGGAAATGTGACTGTCACAGTGACAGTCCTGGAGCTGAGCTAGAACATCAGGATATACACTAAACTATACACAGGATATGAACTAAACAAAAATTCTTTCAACTAAATCTGACAACATACATGACTCTGTTCAACATATGTAATAAGGTTTACTTGCTTACACAAAGAATGAATGTATACAGCGTGTATAAAACATGAACTGACAGGAGTGAATGAGGATCACAGGCATGTGCTCATCATGTGCCGTCTGTGCGTCACACGCTGCTGGTTTATTTTTGTTCACTACCTACTACTCTAGCAGTCAAAGGTCTGGAAACACAGACTAAATTTATGTCTCTTGTGAACCTTCAGATCTAAAAGCTCCTGTGTTCGGGTCATTTTGATTCAGAGAGGATTTTCTTTTTTTTTCCTGAAAATGCTAGTTAATATCATTGTACTGGACTAAAACTGACTGACTTGCTTGTAACAACTTCAAAAAAAAGCTTTGGATAGTATTTGTACTTTTTTGGGGGGATTTTCCCCCAGCTTCTCACACTTGTGATGTTCCCGGTCAAAAATGACCAGTCTACAAATATTGCTTATTCATTTCTTGTTACCAAATCTTTTTGTCAACTCATTTTCTTTAAATTAGCACAGGTTTTGTATATATTTCTGGAGCTGACTGATCACAGGTCTCATTGATCTGAGCTCATGCTCCTCAGTTTTCTAGTAAAAAAGCATTATTTGTGGATCATTTTGTCAATATTCAATAAAAACTGAGATGCATAAGCCAGACCAATGAGACCTGTGATCAATCAGCTCCAGAAATAAATACGAAACCTCTGCTAATTAAAAGAAAAGAGTTGACAACAAAGATTAAATCCAATTTGATGATAATATATAATAGTAAGATATTTACAAGCAGTTTTTAAAAGGCTTGTCATTTCTGACTAGAAAGCATGAAATTAAGTAAGAGATTTTCACGTTTTTATCCCTACATCACTCCCAGAGTTTAATGATTTGACAATTATTCTAACTAGAGTAAGTGTGTCTAAACTTCTTACGTGACATTAAACCAATCTATTGTTATATCAGGCTACTACAAAAGTTTCTCAAATGATGTATACAGTATATACATATACAGGTATAGTCCTGTATAGAGCACATTCAGGGCTTTTCAGAGATACCAAATGATTGTAAGTTTCACCATGATCCTTCGCTCTCCTTGGTCTTTAAAAATGGTGACATTAATGTAGTGATCAAATTTAACACTCTTATGGAAAATGATAATATTTTGTAATGATCATTTAAATCTGACTAATTTTCAAACTTTTTGTTATAAATCAGCATCTTAGGAACATTCTAACAAAATATGCCTTTCTGTTATGAAACAGGACATCACTTTCACACATGTCCACTGTAGAGGACACCAGGACTTAAAGTATGTTTATTAGGCATTTTGGGAGACACAAGACGAGAACAGGGAAAGAAATTATATTTTAATATTGCTGTGAAATAATACATATTATTATGAAAATCTTACCAATTATTACTCTCATTATTACACTTATTTTTTCATTATATGTTGCCCCAAAAACACATTAATATGCAAATTAGATATATTTTATAGATACATCATGGGAAATCCCATTTATGGCCATTTTACACACATTTTGGATAAAGAAACATAGTATATAAAATCATTCTGTTTTATCTTTCATGACATAGTTGAGAGTTATCTTTATATAGTTTGGTATAAAACATAAAAATTGATTTGTGATTAAAACAAAAATCTTTTTGCCTTTTCATGTCTTTTTTTTCTTTCAAAAAACAGGAATTGTTACAGTCCTGTTGTCCTCTACAGACGTAGCATATGAATAAAGCATAATTTTTCAAAAAGTTTATTTTATTTTTTTTCTTATGCTCTAAATAACGTAATGACAAGAAAAAAAATACTAATCACACAAATATATATATATAATGCATATATAACGTTCCTGTTCATTGTTTAAACTAAAAACTAAAAATGACCTTCCCAAGTCACGTGATGAATGCATGGCCTCCTTCAGATCTGCGGTCCTTGAGAGAAATGACTTCGCGTAACCTTGATCATCCTCACACATCTGTACAGTATGTGCACTACAAACTCCTGATGCAACGCTCACTATTCTGTCATGTTCCCGTAGTGAATTTTAATGGCTGTTCCATACATGCGCACATTCTCTGGGCGGAAGATTTTTCCATTCAGATCACTCGGCTCTGATTGGTCGGAGCGCGTCCTGCGTTGGTCCGTGCGTCAGCGGTGGGCGGGGCCGATCGGCGGTGTTCTCGAACAAACGGCGGAAGCGGCGCGGTGTCACCGAGCAGCACTCGTGCATTAAACTACTATAATACGACAAGAACCATGAAGATCTGGACGTCAGAACATGTTTTCAAGTGAGTGAATGTCTTATTTGTCGTTTGATTGCGGTAGAGTGATCACGTGAGCGCTGGCGTGTCGTGTTTGACCGGGTTTGTCCGGTTAGCGCCTCTGAGTGAATGTGCACGAGGCGCCAATGCGCCTGACCGCTCCTGTCAGTTTATTAAAATTGATATATATGTGTATTTTAAATCTTAGTTGTGTTTTTGTTGTTCTAATGAGGTGACCTCAGTGTACCTAAAGTGTTAGTAATGTAGAAGTTGATGAAGTAACTTTAGTTATATGCTAATCTACAGTCAGTGACTTTCATCGATGACTAATAACTAAAGATGATTAATAATAACTAATTACTGCAGACAAACACCCAGTGTTTGCTAAATACATTGCATAAACAGTTGTGAGCTACTAGCAGGTTAGTTACACAACCTAGCCGCCATGTCCTTGGCAGCTGAACGACTAGTAAAGAATGATCATACTGAGTTTGACTTCACAGATTTGGATTCTGTTTTCAGTTTGTGTGGAATAAAGATTAGATTTCATTAATCCTAATTGTTCCACAGAAGTGTCAGCATTAGTGGTTTTGTTTCACTGGTCAAGCAGGACATGCAACTTACTTCCCTGCTGGTTAGTGTGATGAAATGGTTAGTTAGTGTGATGTTGAGTCATAACCCCTTATATCTGTGTTGGACATTGACTGATGAACGCTGCCTGATGAAATGGTTAAATTACAGATGTTCAGGTGAATCAGTGACCTTTGACCCCACGTGTGTGGATCCAGTCTTGTGCCGCTTATTGCTTAACTCTCCTTGACAGCGAGTGCGGCCGACCTTTCCCCTACATGGGCCTCCCGCCACACGTCACGCGTCATGTGACTGCTGAAGGTCTCCCAGGCAACCATTCATATGACGGAATGTACGAGCCGAAGCCGCCAGACGCTTCCTATTAAAGGAGCCAGCAGTTTAGCTGTTTGTTCTGTTCCCAAACACTTTAGAGCACAATATTTACATACTGAATAATAATAAACACGATACACATGCATTTAATAACATGAAATATATTATGTCAGATGTTAAGCAAAGGTGATTTTTGTGTTTCTGGTCAAATGACTGTGCTTTTAAAAATATATTGTAAGTGAATTATATTGGATTTAGTCTTTTTATCAATGTGTTTTCTTTCAGTCAGCAAAGGTTTTGTTTCTTTTTGGAGCTGTTTGATTGCAAGTCTTATTGATCTGAGCTCATGCTACTCATTATTTTGGCAATATTCACTTAAAAGAGGTTAAGCTCAGATAAATGAGGCCTTACGATCAATCGGTTCCAAAAAAAAAAAAACAAAACCTGTGCTAATTGAAAGAATTCATGTTGATGATAAAATGAAATCCAGTATTTGGTATTAATACAGCAATTTTTGTAGGCTTGTAATTTTTGAACAGGAACAGCACAAGTGTAACAAGTTATGAAAAAAATCTTTAAATAATCAAAAAAATTATTTTTAAGTTTAGTTGTTATACCATGTGCGAACAAAGTTGGTTCGTTTTAGTCTAATGTGATGACATTAGCTGTCGTTTTCAGAAAAAAGAAATGAGCGGAACACAACACGAGGGTTGAATCAAGGTGTCCTTTAAGATCATACACAGAGCACGTCCTGTGAAAGATACTTTGGACATTGATTTTATATCAGTTTCGTTTGGATGTGGAACACGGTCGTGCATTTTTAATGTAGAAGCGGATTATTATCTATTTCTGACATCGTTTTAACTTTGCATTTCTTGAAGCAGCGATTGAATCAGACTGTTGATCGGTCATCAAAGTTCTTCCTGTTTCGCTGAATGAACGGCTCGTGATGTCCCACGGTCACATTGCAGACGTAACGGTGCTCATGTTGGCCTCAACTGCAGTCGCTCCTCAGCGATCATGTTACGGTTATGCACGGATGCATGCGGATGCATTATGTAACAGTCATATTGCGCTTTTGCTCTAATTAAAGGCCCTGGATGTTCACCGTGTTTTAGGCTCCTGCAATACTAAAGTCTCTGTTTGTGTCTCTCACAGCCATCCGTGGGAAACCGTGACCAAAGCTGCCATGCAGAAATACCCAAACCCCATGAACCCCAGCGTGTTCGGCGTGGACGTGTTGGACCGTAACGTGGACCAGCAGGGGCGGCTGCACAGCAAACGGCTGCTCAGCACCGAATGGGGCCTGCCGTCCATCGTCAGAGCGGTACTGACTTACTGCTTTTCTTCTGGATAAGACAAACTAATCTGTTTGTTGGTTTTATTAAACTGCATGTTTCACTGAATTAAAGCAGGCAGCTGACGTTAATCTCAAAACTGTAATAAGCACTCAATAGCTCATTGTTCTCGTCACATTTGGTGGAAACCATCAAGACAAAGCTAAATCCTGCAGAACGCTGAATGAACCCGGAGTTCAGTCTTGCCAGTGTTGAGATCCCAACTATGGGAAGAGTTCAGCTATTCCTAACCTGGTTCATAGTAGATGCAACCTCAGTTCTTCAGTGTGCTGTTTCTGACCTGTAGTTGACCTGACCGAACGGTTATATCGGTCTGGTTAGTCCTCGGCACATGTCGTCCTGGTGTCTTGTTTCTGTATGAAGTGTCCCGCTGTGACGTGAGTCTGAATATGACCTGGGCCTGTCATCCTTGACCCGTTATGTTTATTCTGCTCAAGGACCATCTGAGGTTATGATGGTGCCAAAACTTTCCAGTATGATTCCTAGAGCTCAAGCGAGTTTGTTATTAGTACTTTACTAACGCAGCAGTAATGAGGAATGATGAAAGTCCAGTTCATGAGATTTTGAATTCCAGGCCTTCAAGTTTATTTTTTTTAGCGCTTTCCACTGTACATGTTGTTTCAAAGCAGGTTTATAGAAATAGCATGTTTCAGTGCTATAAACAAACTCTCTTTAAACGCTAATAACTCTAAGAGAGCAAATATTTTTGACCTGATATTAATGTTTCTGATCAACATATCGGATTGATGTTTGCTATTTTTAGTCTTTAAAAAAAATGTGAATTGCCCACACAGTACGAACAAATGTTTGTGTTTAAAAAACCAACCCGTCCGGCCTGTCCCATTTAATTCGTTTAGTTTTCTTGTTGTTGGAAACAATCACCATAGTGAATGAGATCTGAACTGTGTTCACGTGACGGTGTTTTAGGCTTTGAGTAATGCTCTGTAAATAGAGTCGGTACTAGTATAGGTCAAGGCGATGGTAGAGTGAAGGTGGGTTAATTATAGTTTATCTTGTTCTGTTCCGAGTTCAGGCTTAATACGCTGATTGAAACTAAAGCCAGAACAGAACGTGGCTTTAAATCACTATGTATTTGTGCTGTTCAGTAGGGATTCATTCATTAACCTGTTGTCTTGTTTTTCTACAGATAATTGGCAACACGCGGACATGTACGTACATCCAGGAGCACTCCGTAGTCGATCCCAAAGAGAAAACCTTTGAGCTTCAGTCCACCAATGTAAGCGATCTCATGGTATTATGGGAAACTGGTGTCCGTACGCATGCTGTAACCACATCAGCGCATTACATTCATCATCACTTATGCTGTGTGATTCAGTCTGACAGGGTGTTTCTGCTTTTCTGTCTGGTTTGTTAGCGCATCTTCACGTTCTTCGTCCTCAATCCTTTCTAAAGCATTATAATCTTCATAAAGCGAGAGAAGTGAGTTTGTGCTTGAACGTTTGGAATGAGACGAGGCCTGTCTGTGCATAATAAGAGCTGCATTCTGGGGCGGGCTGGGAGGGCGTTGGTTTCTCTTATGGTTGTAAACAACATGTTCTGTAAATGTGTCATACCCATCCTGCTCTGGTTTTCTCACCGTAGATCACCTTCACTAACATGGTGTCTGTGGACGAGCGGCTCGTGTACCGACCGCACCCAGAGGACCCAGAAAAGTAAGTTCCTCTCGTTTCTCTGATCTGACTGTGTTTAACTAGCTGTTTGAGGTTCTTCATGTGCTGCTGATGTTCCTGCAGGACCATGCTTACCCAGGAGGCCATCATCTCAGTGAAGGGTGTCAGTTTGAGCAGCTATCTGGAGGGACTCATGGCCTCCACCATCTCCACCAATGCAGGAAAGGTCAGCAAAGCAAAACGCACTCAGAAAAACAAAACGCATCTTTAGAAAGTGAAGGACAGATTTGTAAAAAAAAATATATATATATATATCATCACATCAAGAGGTTTTTTAGCCAATCATAAAACAGAAAAACAGGATAGTTTTATTTTTATTTTATTTTTTTTTCCAAAATGTTCATTGGCTTTATTGCTCAGTGGTCAACCAATATTTTTATTTTATATTTGTGACCCTGGACCACAAAACTTAAGTAGCTCTTAAGTAGCTCGGGTATATTTGTATCGGCCAAAATGATTGATTTTTCTTTTATGCCAAAAATCATTAGGATATTAAGTAAAGATCATGTTCCATGAAAATATTTAGTAATTTTTCTTCTGTAAATAGATCAAAACTTAATTTTTGATTAGTAATATGCATTGCAAAGAACTTCATTTGGACAACTTTAAAGGTGATTTTTCTGAATATTTTGATTTTCTTTTGCACCCTCAGATTCCAGATTTTCCAATAGATGTATTTATACAGGTTTCAGATGATCTAGAAATCTCAATCTCAATTTCCAAAATTGACCCTTATTACTGGTTTTCGTAGTCCAGGTTCACATTTTATTTCATATTTATTTTATATTTTAAAATAGTGTGTGTGTGTGTGTATTATATATTTTATTATTTATTTATTACATATATTTAATGCATGGAAAATTGCTGAATTGAGCATTATATTTATTTCACATAATATTTACTAAATTAGAAACAAATAATTTGAAAATGAATTATATAAAAAAACTGACTTTGATAAAAACTAAAGTAAAATAATCATATTTATACTAACTGATTCTCTAATCTTATTACAGTATTTTTCACAACTAAAAATGGTTAAAAATCTGGTAGCGATATGATAAATCTGTGTGCACTGGGAATCATATTTCTTCAAATAAAAACAAGGTTATTACTGATAATAAGAGGTTTTTCATGTACCATTAACTTTAACAGTTCTGTCTGATAATTTGAGACAGTTAAATTTAATGAAGATGGAAAACAAACAAAAGTTCTAACAAAGTCGAAATCAAACTATCACTTCCAACACACTGGCTAAATAAAAATAAAAAAAGTTTAATATTGAGCAGTGTATTGCTTGCCCACTAGTATGGTGTGATACGGTTTTTAAGGGACTCAGTTGTGATTCTTTTCAGTGGTCAAATGGTTCACGAATTGGTCAAAACGGCCGATTAGTGAACACGTCTGAATTCGTTTAAAAATGTTGCTAAAAGCTGATCTGCTCAGTCTGACCTGTTCACGTCCGTCCGCAGGGTCGTGAGGCGATGGAGTGGGTGATCAGACGTCTGAACACGGAGATCGAGGAGCTGGCCATCACAGCCAGAGGAACCCTGAGGACGCCCATGGCCGCCGCCGTCACCGAGAAATGACGCCTCTCGTACCACCGCGCACCTTCCTCTCTGTCGCCGCTCTACTCTACGCGTCTTTCTCCAATGGTGGAAGTTCTTTCTCGGCGTCCCGCGCATTCAAGCGTCTACATTAGAGGCTGACGGGAACGTCCGGCGGCAGAGAGACGGTCCGAGCTTCGTCATCGACCGCTGTCGACGCACAACGCGAAGGGGAAGAGGAGCGCTCATTTACGACAAACTCTTAAACCTAGTTTTAATGAATCAGTGTAACGGGACGGGTGAGGGAACAGATCCGTGCTCTCTGACGTAATGATGGAAGAGGAACGTATGCCAAACCATTCAGCTCTGTTACACCGTCAGAGAACGCAGCTGTTGGACGCTGGCTAGCATCGCTTCACCAGCACTTATACACTTGAAAATTGTTAGTAATATTATAAGTTATTTTTATTACTACTCTAATACTAGTAACACTTAATCCAAGCATCAAGGAAGGGAACAAACTCATCCAGACTGGATTTGGAGGACCATCGCGGATGTTTGCTGGATTCTTCAGAACGTGCCTCGTTAAAAAAAAAATCAAACGCTGAGCGATTAAGAGACGATGGTGTGTGAAACGACAGAGCGTCGTCTTCATTAAGAATGTTCTAAATAATGCTAATTATCTCCTTCCCTCAGTAGTGAACATATGTGCACTTGCTGTGCTTGAAAGCGAACCGGAGGCCTGATGGATCCAGACGTGAAGTGAAATATGTGTGTGTGATGATGGGAAACATCAGAAGTGTGTTTGAGGAGGGTGAAATACATTCTATTTATTTATTTATATTTTGTAGGTTTATGTAATTTCACTGATCCACAAATCACAGCTTCAGCATCTTCGTCGTCATCGTCGGCAACTGGAAAACGGTACGTTGAATATCAGTCCTGAACCTGTATTTAGTGAAGGTGGCGGTGAAGACGGTGCTGGTGTTTGTGGATGTGTTAATGCTTCAGCACAGAAACCTGTCAGGCATTTACAGATGGTTGTGTTTTTCCTTCTCGATTGAATCGCGTTAAAGATCTTCTGTGTGTTTGGTTTACTTCAGTTGGAATGTTATGGCGAACTAAAATAAAACGACTTATTTATACTGAATGTACATGTTTGTTACTGGCATATTTAGTATTAAATCACAAAAAAACAACCTGGTGGAAAGTTTGAAATAAATTAGGAATGAATTAAATGTCTAGTGTTTTAGAGTCGCTCGGTTCTGACGTAACGAGACGTCGGTGAAACCGCAGCAGTGATCTCTGTTCATCATTTGTTCTTTGAACGCAGCCAAAGCTGTTTACAAATGCTGAAATAAACTAACATTCATATTAAACAGTGGCTCATCTTGCTTTATTATGGTGACTGAATATGATCATAGTTTCTACCAAGATTGGGATGTGAAGACACTGTAAGAGTAAATCTCAGTTATGAAGTGAATTTTTTTTTTTTTTTTTTTTGTTATTACGCATTGATTCTGATCAAACTAATTTTGTCACTTTATTAACTATTTAGGATGAAATAACATTAGAGAAAATGGAGATTTGTGGGTGTAAAATTCAGTTAATAAATAAACTGTCTTTGGCAGATTTGATTTATGTTTAATTTAAAAGATTCCAATAAAAGATAACAAGTATGTAATTATTATATACACTACTAGTCAAAAGTTTATGTTGACATTAAGAGTTTTTTTTTTTTATGTTTTTTTTGAGACTCTTCTGCTCACCAAGCCTGCATTTATTTGATCCAAAATACAGCGAAAGCAGTAATGTTCTGAAATATTTTTACTATTTAAATAACTTTTCTATTTGAATGTGTTAAACTAATTGATTGCTGTGACCAAAGCTGAAATTTAAGCATCATTACTCCGGTCTTCAGAAATCATTCTAAGATGCTGGTTTGCTGCTCAAGGAACATTTCTTCTTATTATCAATATATTAAACCGTTTAGAACATTTTTCCAGGGTTACTGATGAATAGAAAGATCCAAAGATATCCTGAGATTTCAGCATTTGTCTGAAATAAAAAGCTTTTATAACATTATACCCTATACCAGTCAGAAGCTTGGAGTCAGTATCATTTTTGGGGGTAAACATTTATAGAAATTAATACTTTTATTTAGCAAGTATGCTCAAAAGTGATGATAAAGACATTTATAATGTTAAAAAAGATTTTTATTTCAGATAAATGCTGTTCTTCTGAACTTTTCATTCATTAGAGAAACCTGAAAATATCTACTCAGCTGATTTCAACATTAATAATAATAATAATAATAAATGTTTTTTTTTTGAGCAGCAAATCAGAATATTAATATGACTGTGTGACTATGTGACTGGAGTATTATAAAAATTCAGCTTTGAAATCACAGGAATAAATGACATTTTAAAATATACTCAAACAGAAAACAGTTATTTTAAATAGTAAAAATATTTCACAGTTTTACTGTTTTTGCTGTAGTTTGAATCAAATAAATGCGGGCTTGTTGAGCAGAAGAGGAGACATTAAAAAACATTAAAAATCTTACTGTGTATATATATATATATATATATATATAATTTCAGATATTTATATTTTTGTATTTAATTTTGTATCTAATTAATTTCTTTGTTTTAAGATTTTTATTTTTGCATTGAAATATAAACAAGTGGATTTGATTTAAAAAGTATCTAAAATGCCCCAAAATATTTCATTTGAATTATTTGCTTTGGTTTTTATAAATGTAATATATGTTTTGATATAGCTGGATACAGTGCAACATTTAGTTTTGGCCCACAGCTCCGAGTCAACTTTGATGTTTGGTTGTGTGATGATGATCTTTCGCGCCACCTACTGGTCATTTCCGCTCTACAACGATGCGTTTTCCCGGCTTCGCTTGCGGGGCCATTGCATCACATGACGATTTCTCCAGCAACCAATAGGATTAGAGTTTACTGCTCTATCTGACCAATCAAAAATAGGATAATATTTAAAGGTATTTAAAAGTGGGATATTTGAATTTAAACAGGCCAGAGTCGCAGCCGCTGAGGAGAATCGTTTAGTTCTGTCTAGTTGTAAATATATTTATTAATGATTTCTCTCGATATTAAATTCCACACACGGCTGGTTTAGTGAATGGTTGCGGATTATTAACACTGCGAGGGGGAAATTATCGCGTTTGTGTCCGATTTGAGGAGGATTTGTCGTTTGGAATCGGCTGTTGGAGGTACTGACC
The DNA here is from genome assembly GCA_019740295.1 of Labeo calbasu. Classification (NCBI taxonomy): domain Eukaryota; kingdom Metazoa; phylum Chordata; class Actinopteri; order Cypriniformes; family Cyprinidae; genus Labeo; species Labeo calbasu. The sequence goes on from JAHKKF010513275.1 coordinate 33,555, forward strand.
GCTACTTCATCACGACGACGAGAACGCTTCACAATTTAATTCGTTGTTGACCAATTCATTACTTTAAGGGTTTTTATATGAAAAAGTTTGTTGTTTTAAGTTATTTTTAAACTGTCAATTGTGTTTTGATGGAAACGTTAGGTTGTAAGTCATCTGAACGGGTGCCATCGCGTGTTAGGCCTCAGTCTTCACCGTGCTTTGTTATCGATATTTTTGTTCTCTGTTGGACTGACTATTATTGTAGTTTAATTACTTTATCTTGTGATGTGATTGAGGTTGTTTTGTTGTGATGCACTTATTGTATTTAAGCAAATGTCGTTGTCTAAATTCAGAATATGGAATCCGCTGCCAGAATTAAATCAAGCAAAGACGTTAAGATTCAGCGACCTGAAAATGAGAAGGTATTTGTGATGAACTTGTGTATTTGTCTACACACGATGTTCGTATATGTTTGCAGTTTTCTATGCAGCAAAATCTTCATTTAAAAAAGGCAGGGGGAAATTAGTCTTCCTGTATATTGTGTGACTGTTTTCACTTTAACCACAGGAAGTTTTTTGTTTTTGGCTGTTACTTCACTCTTAAAGTTTTTCTTGAAGTAATAATACTCCTAGTTTATCTGTTCTGATATGCAGTTATATAGACATTTGCTAAATCTCATGTTCAGATGTGTTTACTAAGAAGCTAAATAGTTGTAATTTAGCAGATTATTCAGAACAATCTAGAGTATGATCATTACACTAATTTTCTCAAATAAGTATGTGTTTTTGAAATGTATGATGTGTTTTGTGTTCTGAAGGTTTCTGCCGTCGGACCAAAGCGTGTTCCGGTGACCCAGAGCGCTCAAAAGCCCGCGTCGACGCCTCACACGCGTGTTCTTGGCACGGCACAGGGGCCTCAGCGTGTCCAGCGGCCCGTGAGTCAGCAGAAGCCGGTAGGAGTCCAAGTTCCTGTAAAATCTTCGTGTCCTGGGGACCAGAACATCAATCCAGATCAGCTCAAAACATCACAGAGCAAACCGCAGCCAAAGCCGGTTCCTGTAGCTGAGCCTACAAAAACTAGTGAACCCAGCAAACAGGACAGACCTCAGCGTAAGCACCACTTCTGCAGATATGTCCGATCGTATAACCTTGCGTCACATTGAGAACATTTAGAATGATTCTTTCTGTTCCTTTCCAGAAACTATTTCCACTGGGACATCCAATTCTGCAAAGTAAGATATTTACACATTATACTTTTTCACTTAAATGTGCAGTTGTTTAATGTACTTCTATAACGTTTGTATGTATGTATGTATGTATGTACATACTGAAGGCTTTTACTGAGGGGTGTGTTCATATTTCATTCACACTCATTTAATATTTTATTCCTAATAACTTGATGTATGTTTTCTGTCTGTTGGCAGTGTTTTCTGATTTATACAGTGATTTTTAAAAATCCAAAATCCCCTCTGGAAAAACCTTTAACTTGAATATGATGACAAAATCAAAGTAGAATTCTGATCCTAGCTGTATCCTGTATTCAGATTCATGTTCTGGAAGTGTATTCAAATAAGTGCACATTTAATTAGACAACGTCTTGTTTGCGTATTTAAACAACTTCTCAAAATGCAATTTTTAATGTAATCAATCAACTAGAACAGTATGATATCAATTGTTTGTTTATTTATTATTATTATTATTATTATTATTATTATTATTATTTTTCTTCTTCATGAGGGTTTTCCTACTGGCTCATGGACATCACACTCTGTCAACTGATCATTTGGAAAGACTATTTTCTGTCCCTGTGTTTATTGCTGCTGTTTTCTCAATATCAGTGTTCATGAGTCTCTTTGTGTTTGTTCTCTAGGAAAGCGTGGAGTTTAGAGAATTTTGACATAGGCCGAGCTCTGGGCAAAGGCAAGTTTGGAAGCGTGTATCTGGCCAGGGAACGGCAGACCAAGTTCATCCTGGCGCTCAAAGTTCTGTTCAAAAAGCAGCTGGAGAAAGCCGGAGTGGAGCACCAACTGCGGAGGGAGGTGGAGATCCAGTCACATCTCAGGTAGACCGTCAGCCTGTTTTTATCACGTCAGAGTTGTTAGACTTGTTTCGTATCAAACTAAAATTGGGAACATTTGCAAACTTTGGCACTGAGTAGGGTTGAATGTCAAAAACTGGTTTGAATAAACATGCACACAAAATTGTCAATGTACTCGTAAACAGTCAGTTTTGGTTTGAATGTAAACAGTTGTGCATCTCTAACTGTATATTACATCCGTGCGGTTGATCTTTAACATGACTGCAGCCCAATAAACCTGCTCTTTTCTGTGTTAATGTTAAAGAACAAAACAGAAAGTCACTTACTGATCTTCCCTGAATAACTTTTTTGTAACTTTAACAAGAATTAATCTTTTATTTATTAAAAGAAAACTATGTAGTGTTGTTTTACACTTGATTTATATTTAATTTAAATTTCTGTTTTTGAACTTTGTTCGGTTGTGCTTCTGTTTGTTCGTTTTATTACTGACTGTTTTCTTGTCTTTAATGTTTGAAATCTGCATTAGTCAATCCAGTTGTCTTTGCTTGTGGTTTGAACAAATACTACAGCAAAAGTTCCTTGTGTACGTTTTAAGGCTGTTGATTTTTGTTCGTGATATTCATTTGCAACAATGTTTTGCAAAAAAGCCAGAGATGTGTGATCTAAATGTTTGGCTTTTTTTTTTTTTTTTTTTTTTTGGGAAAAGTTAAGAATCGAGTCAGTAAAATTCAAATGATCCAACTCGTAGCGCTGGAGCCCATGCATTAGGAAATGATGCTTGTTGTGACATGAACTTACGGTCTCCTCGTCTCCTTTCAGACATCCCAATATCCTGCGCCTGTACGGTTATTTCCACGACACGGCGCGTGTTTATCTCATCCTGGAGTTTGCTCCTAAAGGAGAGCTGTACGGGGAGCTCCAGCGCTGCGGGACATTCGATGACCAGCGAAGTGCCACGGTAAGAAACCGCTGTGTGCAACTATATTGAATGCTCATGATTAATGTATGAAGGCTGATAAGATCTCATAATAATGTGTGTATATTGTGTGTTTGCAGTACATCATGGAGCTTGCAGATGCTCTGAGCTACTGCCACTCAAAGAACGTGATCCACAGAGACATTAAACCTGAAAACCTGCTGTTGGGGGCCAATGGAGAGCTGAAGATCGCAGACTTTGGATGGTCCGTCCACACGCCCTCCTCCAGGTCAGTCTTGTGTGTGCTAAGATTCAGGCAGCTGTAAACATGACTTTGGTTTTGTGCATGTCAGTGTTTCATTAACCATTAAAGTGCAGCTCGATGTTCTTTTGATTTCGTGAGGAGGGTGGTTTTGGGTGTTGATTTGGGGTTAATGTGTGTTTGTCGTGTGTCTGTTACCGTCTGTCAGGAGGTCAACGTTGTGCGGTACTCTGGACTACCTTCCTCCAGAGATGATTGAGGGCAAAACGCACGATGAGAAGGTCGATCTGTGGAGTCTTGGCGTGCTCTGCTATGAGTTTCTGGTTGGCCGTCCACCTTTTGAAACAAAGAGCCATGAGGAGACGTACCGCAAGATTTCAAGAGTAAGTCAAACGTTTGCAATCTAACTTTGCACAGTTGATTGGAACTGCAATGAAACGTTCAAGATCCTCTTTGCAAGAATCTTTCTTTGTTGCATGAAATATCATATGTGACCCTGGACCACAACCATTGATGTATGGTTTGTTAGGATACGACAAAATTTAGCCAAGGTGCAACTAATTGAAAATCTGGAATCTGAAGCTGCAAAGAAATGAAAATATTGAGGAAAATCGCCAAACGAAGCCCTTAGCAATGCATATTACTAATCAAAAATTTATCTTTGACATTTATGAAATTTACAAAATATCTTCATGGAACATGATCTTTACTTAATATCCTAATCATATTAAGAAAAATCAATAATTTTGACCCATAAAATGTGGTGTTGGCTATTGCTACAAATATACCTGTGCGACTTAAGACTGGTTTTGTGCTCCAGAGAAGATCTTTTTTTTTTTTTTTTTTTAAACAAAATCATCCCAGTATTTGGTTGCTTTTTGGTGTAATTTTTTTTCTTTTCTTTTTTTTATTTTATATTTTTATATAATATATTGTGTTCTAGATCTACAAAATTATTTTTTAATACACTTTGGCTAATATGCATTAATATTGTGATGACACTTTAAAGTTCATTAGATAATGCATTAACTATGAAAAAAGAACTTATTAATCTAGGTAAATGTTAGTAACTACGTAGAAATATGTTGCTCTATATAATTTTCAATGTAGTATTTAAACAAAAAACCCTAACAATACCAAATGTTCATGCGTAGAAATTAAAATTAAACAAGATTAATGTGCTGTAAACGTACTGAATCATGATGCCTAATGTGATTAAAAGGAACCTTACCAATGTAATTTATTGTTGAACGCAGTGATAGAGGGTTGCATTAAGGCTCAGAGGCTCTTGTTGACTTAATTTGAATAAGCTTTTATGTTCCATTTTGGGAAATGTGCTGTCAAGATCAGCTGACATTTCTCTTCAGACTGAGATACCTGCAGGTGTCTTGCAAAATTATTTTAAACCCTTTTTTTTTTTTTTTTTGGTAGATAATCTTCAGTCTGTCTGTGTAGATGTGCCTTTATTGTATTTTATAGGGCTTTCACTGTCGTCTTGATTGATTCAGTTCATGCATCCTCAAACGGCTTTGTTTCTCTTCAGGTTGAGTTCACCTACCCAGCTCATGTGAGCGAGGGCAGCAGAGACTTGATAAACAGACTGTTGAAGCACAACCCAATGCACCGCCTCCCAATCCAGGGCGTCATGGTGCACCCTTGGGTGGTGGAAAACTCGACCAAACAACCAACCGCTCGCACACCAGCCAACAACTAAGGACTAAATTAATCTTCATATGTGAACTTGTGGAACAAAACGAACTGATGTGGCAGTAATTCATTTCTCTGATCTTTGCTGCCGCTCTTGGCCGTAACTTTATGATTTGTATGTTGTTTTTACGTGATGTGCTGTTCACACGCTACAATTTACATCCATTTGTAAATATGTAATTAAGACACAAATTGTAAAGTTTTAACCATTACTTGAAACAATAAATGTTGTTTTATTATAACTTGTGAGGATGTCAGTATAGAACATTTTAATGTATTTTGCTTTTTGTCTTTGTTTGGGAATAAATTCCTGTAAGATAAACCAATGTTGAATGGCTTTTCTTTATTATAATACTTATCAGAATATGCTGTTTGTTCTCAACTATCCGTAGGCTCTGTCCTGATGTTGCTTTATTGGGTTTCTCACTTTTATTGCAAGGCCAGCTTTATATCCGACACATAAACTGGATTAATTTAAATCCGCTAGTTATGTTTTGCTAAAGGCAGGTTTTCTGTCCTAATGTTTATTTCGATCGAATCTCATTGGCGCTTTCGCATATTCAAACTTCGCGCCCTACGAAGTGACGGTTATGTTCGTAAATTTGAATATGCAGGCGTGAGAATTGAGCGCGGATTCTCAGCGAATAACTGATTTAGTTTTTATTATTGGTACTTTTATTTTTATAGTTATTTTATAGTTGTTCATCAGGTTTGATAGGCTTTGTGCTTCGACGGTGTGGAAAACGACCTTCAGGACATTCTGCTAATCTCTGCTTGAGTTACCTCAAAAAGTCGTACGGGTTTGGGACAACGCTGAGGGTGAGTAAATAAAGACATTTATTTTCCGTTTGTTCTGTCAATTCCAAACTGTCTTTAACAAAATATTATTCTAATTTTAATGTTACCCACCGGTAACGTATCAACACAGTCCATATGCAAAAAGCGCTCTTGTTCATTTCCATAAAAGTATCATCAGTTAATGTTCAGATATTTCAAACGGCTTATCTGTCTCTGAGTTTGAGAAAGAAATTAAAATACAAGTAGACAGTTTCTGAGTGGGAACGGGTAACGGCTGCTGTTGTGATTTACGCCTCAAATCGTTTTAAAAAGCTGGTTGTTTATCTATAGCAGTTTTTAATGTTGGCGCCAGATGGCGCTGCAGTCACAGTCAGACTCAGAGAACGCGCGTTCCAGTAATGAGAAAATGGCTCCTCCTGGTTGAACTCTAATTCCCACAATCCAACACGACCGACATTTGCCAAAATTCTACAGACGCGTTTAGTTGTTAAATATTGAGAAACAAGTGGTCATTACGGTCCTTTCATTTTATGTTTCGTTTTATTTTTTCTTTAGACTATGACGGTGCAATACAAGACTGTGCAGAATCGTTTTGTGTGAACTACAATATTTTTGATAATCTTTTTGGAAGTCTCATGTATTTTTATCTTGCTATAGACTTTCACCGTCTGCCCGTTTTGACCTTTTTTTTTTAATAAATCTTTTTAGTGATGCTTTGTTCAGGCACGCAACCAAAGGCTATGAGCATCTTTGTATTTTTCTATTTTCGCCCCAGTAAGTGAGAGACAGTCGGTGCAGATGTCTGACTGTGTGCTCGCATGTTTACCTGCGGAATCAGAGCCGAGAGCAAAAATCTGTCGCGCATTTTCTGCATGAGTTCACTTCATTCTGTCATTGGCTGTTGCGCCTTATGAAAGACGAATGACAAGTTACATTTATTTAAAAGTACAGTCTATTTAAAGACTGAAATAATTCATTTAAATCCATCGGACAACATGTAATTGATTTATTAGCTGCGGTCATTATTTTCCATATTGCAAAGCTGAATTAAAGCTGCCTGTTTTTCCAAGCGTAACTGCGGTTGTCTGCTGCTTCGTTATGCATCAGTTAAGCGTTTTATTTTTCTCTTTCGCAATTTCAGGAATGATTAGAAAACAGAAATCTTGAAAATGCATTTGCTCAACCCAACAACAACAACAACAACAAATGTAGGCAAATGATGTGGATGTTCTGTGTTTCCAGGCGCGTTCGGAATAAATCTCTGAGAGGTGGACTCAACTGATTTATTGTTTTGTAGATTTATTCTGTTTTGAAGGGAAAAGATGCACGTGTTTCATTTTTCCATATCACACAGAACCAAAAAACAGTTGTACAATATAATTTCACGCGTTTCTTTATTCTTCAATATATTCATTTTCACGATATATGATAACGATTTTGTGATATACATTCCATCTTTTAAACCACAATAACACAACACATACGGTTTTATAACATTTCCACAGCACCCATTGGATTGCACAAAATGAAAAAAATGTCTTATGCAAGTCCCTTCATTTCGAATATTGAATCAGACTTGATTTCGTTCCAACGACGCTATAAATAAATCTCACTGAGGGGAACATGAACATTATTAATTGTTTTAAATTACGACATTTGATATCCGATAACCAACGCAGTGCTCAACATTGAAATTTAGTGATTCGAGTTGGTGGGTGGTTGTTGTTGTTTTTTTTTTATATTTTCCATAATTTCTTCTGGAGTTTCCGAGTAATTTTCGTTTTGCTCTTCCTCGTCCTCATCTTCAGCGACTCTTTCTTGTTCGTTATTCGATGTCTTGTAAAAATACGAGTCTCTTTGTGTGTTTTCTGGCAGATTGAAACGCAGCGCAATCCTCATGTGAATAAAACCCTCGTTTTCTTCTGAATATCCCTAATACTGCATGGACATCATACGATCAGAATGCATAGTTAAAGTACTTCTATTCACCGTCCAGTATGCTGCCTTTATTATTATTTTCTATCTTGCCCTCTGCGTTTTGGTTAAGCAAGCGATAATAAATAAGACTTGTGTGTGTCCTCGGATCGAATTAAGAAAAAAACTGATTTTAAACCTACTCTGTTGTGTTTTTATTGCCATGGCGTTGGTCCCCTGTAATTAATTCGATGTTTTTTTTGTTCTTAGTCGTGTATTGCAGATCGTAAAGACAGGAGATTCGCACTCTCACAGCATTGCTTTGCACTCAGATCCACGCGTTTGAAAAATGAAATGATTTCTTCCTCGATTCCTGTGGAGTCGGGCCAAATCAAAGCTGAAATAAACCATCATTATCTCGCTTGACAACAAAAATATAAGTTTGCTCTGGTGTCTGTTTGTGTATCACGCGCTGCTGTCCAAGGCATTTCTCAAATGGATGCGTAAAGATTCGCTGATTTATTGTGCGTTAAGGTCAGATCTGAATGAACCTGGGTTAAATGGTTTTTATTCATTTATTTATTTACTTACTTGTTTTTTTTTTGTTTTTTTTCTGGGGGATACGTATCGGTTTGGTTATCAATATGTGGGATGCGTAACACTTATCACCAAACTACCACCGGCCTTTTTCCAGACTAATCCGGCAGGTTGTATTTGTAGGCCTCGATGAGGCCCTCGACAGAATGGATGAAGCCAGAAATGCTGCATATACCCCCGATCACAAATATGGCCACGTCGAAGAAGACCTGGTGCCACAAGAGCTTTCTCCACAACAGCTTGAGATGAAATAGGCTGGGGAGGAGAAAGCACAGGCCCGCGCCCGTCAGGCTGCCCGTCAGACCCATGAGGAGCGCGAAGTGGGGCACGTAAATGGCCATGAGCATGGTGAACACGACTAGGGCGCAGCGGAGCGAAAGGCCCCACGACTTGAGCCGCCCGTCGCCCCCGTAGCAATCCGGGAAGAAGGCGCGCCCTCCGTCTTGGAAGAAAGTCTTTTCCAGGACCTCGACGGCGGCGAAGAACGGCAGCGGGTACGACAGCAGCGCCTTGGCCACCAAGAAGATGTTGACGACGGCTCTGATGCTGGACGGCAGGTTGTCGGTGATCACCTCCTTGGTCTCGTCGGCCCACGTCAGGTAGGCCACCAGGGCGAACAGGCCTTTGAGGATGCAGGCAGCGATGTGAGTCCAGTTCATCATGCAGTGGAACTCGCTGGGCTTCTGCATGTTGCCCTCCAGCGAGGGCAGGAAGATCTGCGAGGTGTAGCTGAACACGATGATGCCGATGGAGATGGGGAACTTCTTGACGTCGATGTAGAACTTGACCTTGTCCCACGCCCAGTCCCGCGCCCTGGACAGGCAGTAGGCGATCACCAGGATGTTGATGACGAAGTGCGCGAGGGTGCAGAGCAAGCTGAACTTGGACACGGCCTTGAGGTTCTTGAGGAAGGCGCAAGGCAGGAGAGCGGCGGTGGCGATGATGGCCCAGGACCTCTGCGACACGGGCAGGTTGGGAAAGCTGTTGTACATCAGGTTTCCGCTCACGACCACGTACAAAATGCAGGTCATCACCAGCTCGATGATCTGGGCCACGTTGACCACGTGGCCTCCCAGCGTGGGGAAGCGCGGCGCGCAGCACGCGTTGGCAATATCCACATACGAGTCTCTCACTCGTACCAACTGGCCGTCTTCGTTCTCTTCGTAGAGGCAAGAGATGAGGATTTTCCCCGTGTAGCAGCACACGACCGCGGCGAATATAATGAGGAACAGTCCGAGATATCCGCCGTGGAGAATGGCGTAGGGTAACCCGAGAACAAACATGCCCTGGGGAAACAAGCAGAGCATGGCTTTACACAACAGAACGCTGGTCGTTTCATGTTCACACAATTCACTACGTAATGCCCCGTGCGTTCCATTTGATTTCTATTCACAGTACAGTTACACCCACATTGGTCTTAGTGTTTTTATGGGCTTGTGAATTTGAGAAGTTCTGTGGGTTCTGATGAGGGAATGCGCCATCATCATCTTCTACATTTACTGCAGGTGTTGTGATGGAGCATTAGGAATGCAGCTGAATTCAGTCCGGACATTCCATTTGCTGTGAGCAAAGTCACGCTCACCTCATTGTGTCGTCATCAGAATGAATCAAATAGGCAGGGAGTCACGTCACGGACGTCACTTTTGATATTAAGAGCTTGAACTGCGCACGATTGAATATGTGGGGGTTTGATCGTTTAATCATGCATTTTTGCCATTATCCAACATGTATTTTAAATGTCCCTCTCTCAAACGGAAAACACACATTTCGAATGCGCAATTTGGAGGGGATCATTTCAAAAGGGACATTGTGCTCTCCAGTTTACGCACGTCGAAAAAAGGCGGAATTACTCGTGCAAACCCCACAAAATCCCAGTATAGAAATTCATATTGCATGCACAGGTTGAATGTTGTTTTATAAAGCGTTTGGTCCCTTAATATCAATCAGATCCCCCGTGACACGACATCAGCTCAAGAAAAAAATCTACGCCATTAAAGAAACGTATTGCCTCACTGGGGACTACCCTTTCAAATTAAATTTTCACGCAACATTCTATATTGATACTAAAAACTTCAGAATATAATTTGTCGATATGCATCGCCATGCCCGGCGAGGGCTCCTTACCTGGATCGCATTGGTCACGTTCCATCCTGCCTCCCAAGCAGTAATTTTTGGCTTGTCCGGGCCGCCGAATTCGGAGCAGAATCCGCCGTCTTTGGACGCTGAGGGCGGTGGACCCGTTCCATCCCTCTGGTAATGGCTGTCCCCTTCGACCGTCCCATCGCCCCCCATTTCCCCGCCGCCCTCTCCACCACCCATTTCGTCGTTTTTAAGGATGTCCATTTGAAGCCCCTGTCTGTGGTCATAGTCCAGGTCGTCGCAGGCGGCGAAGCCCAAAGCCTCCTCGTCGGTGGCGGCCTGGAAGCCCAGTCTGGCGAACATCCCGCTCACCTTCGCCTGCGACTTATTGGTGACCGTGGTGGCCGCGTTGGACAGCTTGTTCGAGATCTTGCTTCTAATTACCGTGGCCATGGTTGCTCTCCTAAACGAGACTGGTGTTGTTCAAATACCTCTGCTAATGTGTTTCTAGATATGTCGAATTTAGAGTGCGACCGGAGTTCTTTGTCTGCGCATCAACGGAGCGAGAAGAGAACGGACTCTCGTGGTGACGCGTGTTCGTTATCTCCAGTTCTGACTGAAATCACGCCTGGTGTTTTTGCCAATTCCGTGGTTCATGTCACTTTCAGACGTAGATGATGCCTGGCACCTGCATCCTGCTCGCCCGCTCCTCTCTCTTTTTTTTTCTGGCCGAACTCTGATGCGCGCTTCCCCGGCGAGAGCAAGTTCCAGTGCGCAACGGAGAACGCTCGCGGTTTTGCGCGGCTTTTCCGTTCTCTGTTTCCGTGGCACAGCGTCGACTCCTGCGTTTCAGTGGCCGTCGCTGATGCCAATGCGGTACACGGGAGCTCGGGGGTGTTGAGAGAGAGGCACGTGTCACCGTCAGCCTGCCAATGCTAAGAGTCTCGCGCGCAACGCGCGTCTCCGGCTCCCAGTGCGCGCGCTACTCCGCACCGACAAAAAAACGGGGTAAAGATTTGCTGCATTTCTAGGGGAGGTGCTTGCAGTACCCCATCCTCCTCTCCACTCTCATTATGCCCAATATACTTGGTCACAACACCCAATGGCATCCGGGGTCTCGTAGTGTTGCATAACTTTACGTATATATAAACCGACTCCACGCATCGTGCTAGGGCTTGCATGGACACTAAAAGTGTTCTCGAAATATTCTTCTTGTGTTTTCCTGTCGCAGCTCGAGCTCTACAGTTTTTTTATTGCTTCGCATGAAGGTTTAGAACTCATTTTGAACAAGAGGAGCCGTGCCACCCTCGAGTTGGTGTTGGAATACTCTTTTGAACGGATTTAAAACCTTCCTTCATTCGACAAGGGAATGAGCAAGAAATACGCCGCTGATTTGAATTAGAATTGATTGGTTTAGATTTGTAGACGACTTTTTATTAACTTATCGCAAACGCTGCCTTCTTATTTGTTTATTTCTCTTTGAAGTTTGTTTAGCAAGGATATTTCTCATGGATAAAGTGTCACGGTGCAGAAATATTGTGCAGTGGGTTGTTTATCTGCATCATGTTCACGGACCATTTTTTTTGAAAGAATGAAGGTGGTTTTAAAAAGTTATTAAGCGATAGAAACGGTCTCTTTTTTTCTCTGATGGAATTTCCATTCATTTATCTCTCGCCATGTGTTCATCATATTCATGTGTACTTTATGAAAGCGTAGTTCTGATCGATCTGTGTCAATTCCTACAGTCAAGCGGACGCTTTATAAAATCATTTAGGCCTTTGAGCACATTGCAGTCGTGTTCGTTTCGATCGAATTATTCACTATAAAATACTGTGAAACACCATAAAATCCTCGGGTCTTTAAAACATGCGCAGAATTCACATTTCGTGTTTTCATATTAATATTAAATTAATTGTAAAGTAATCAGTCGTTGAGACAATGATACTCGTGCGATAAAGAAATAAACATTTTTATAAATAAATGTTTGCCTGATTACAAGTATATTAGATGTCATGTACAGGCTTAAATGTAAACGAATAATCAAAACTATATCTGTTCGCTTTATCATATTTTTAACAAGAATAAGAGTTACATTGAAATAAAAAATGCTACAAAACGAATTTATTGAATATTATTAAACTTCTTCGGGCGATAGTAGGTTATGTTGATGTGATTAAAACGATCAGAAGAAATTATGTAAAAGTCGTAATTATTTAGAACGTTGGCTAAACGTAAAGAAACACTTTGACAAAATCTAAATGTTTAGAAACGTTCTCATTAATTTAAAATATCATCGGAATTGATGCAAATCTTGGTTAGGGGTTTTTACTGAACCTCATTTCACTAATAAATGCATTTCTAATTTATGCATACATTATGCTTTATATACGGCAGTTATAGGCTGCAAACTGTATATAGATTTCGTGTTGCTCTGTATTCGCCATATCTAATCTCTCATATCAGTGATTGTCTTTTCCCCGGAGATGTTCTTTATCCCGCAGGCTGTGCTCGGCCTCTCGGCCTCGGTTTCCCGGTGGGAGCGGAACGGGTTAATCGGAGTGGCGTTATCAGACACTAACAGATCCGCGGCGATTCACAGCTGCGAAAATACAATCAGGACAAGAACAGACGAACACCGGCTTTATACAGCGACTCTCAGAGCGTTTATCAATTCCGCTGATATATACGATGGTGAAAAACAACCATGATGACAATAAAAGTGAGAAAGATAATTGACAAATGCAGTCATGATTTATCCTGGTCAAACTGATATTTTATAATTGATAATATAATAAAAAATGTAATAGAACACAATATAAAATATAATAAATACCCCCATTCACATGCAACCGGACATCTCTTTTGGGCTTTCTGAGCATTATGAAGAAATCATTTACTACATTTATTAAGGTTAGATTTACTAATGATGTTGTATCGACATTCTTCGTAGGTAGACCGTGTTGTAAAGCTGTTCAGGATCTGTTAAGTTTCTGTTCTCCAGTGTGAAAAAGCATCAGATTGATTTTCCTCACCTCCACAACCACTATTATCTGGCGCCATATTTCCCGTCATTCCCATTCTGTTCTGCTCTTGCTTTCACTGTGTGTTTTTTACTGGATAACTGGACAAATCGGAGACAAAGCACGTGATACTCATAAACAAATTTCGTGTGTTTTTTTGGCTCAGTGAATGTGATGGCACGTCATTATGTGCGCGTGCACGCGCTTGAATCTGAAGTCCTCTCCGTTTCTCATTTAGTTTATGATCCTTCAGAAAAATCATAGAGGGCAATGAGAGGTCAGGGTGCTTCTCCCAGGAGTCTCTCTGCACATAATCCTCAATCTGTCCCCTGGGACACTGATCCAGGATCGGTCAGGTGTGTCGCACTGCTGTCTTTGTCAATGATTCAATGTTATCTCGCTCCACAAGGTGATCTCAAGCTATTGTTGAAGAACAGCAGTGTCATGATTCTCTCTGTCTTTTTGTATTGTCACGGTGGTTTCCAGAGTGCTGAAACAAAAGGATTTCGTCAGACGAATGATCAGTTCAGTCCTTTGTCCCTGTGGCTGCTTCATTCGCTCTGTCCTTTTTCTCATTACACACTTCACTGAGCTGGGCAAGTGTAGCGGAGCAATTCCCTCTTCTTCTGCTGCTATATAGAGACAGATCATTAATTAGCTTCGCACTGAAAACTATGATGCTGCACAGAAGGGACGCAGAGTAATGAGGCTTATCGTTCACTGCAGACAAACTCGCATCTGCAAGCCTGAGCTCAGGCAATGTCAAATGAACAAGTGTACATCTGATGACTTTTCCAAGGCTTTAAGAATACACCTTTGTTCCTATAGTTCAAGGGTGGTATTTGCATCTGAAACTCACATTCTGCATTTAGTCTGAAATATTACACCTGCGGTGTTCTTTAGTATTGTGGTCCAGTTTCAGCACCTTTCAGTGAGAGAGAAAAACAATTACATGATTTATACAGTATATTCAAACTATAGAGACAGTGTGCTGTACTTAATACTTGAGATGCACTATTAAAAATAAATGTTCTAAAAGGGATTTTTTTGCAACAATGCCATCAGTGACAATACAGAAATGTTATTTTTAAGAGTGTATGTTTTACATTTAAAGGATCTTAAAGGAACAGCACTCCTTAAAAAAAGGTGCCAATGACAGGGTTTTGGTGCGATGCCACACTCATAAAAATGAAGGTTCTTTATAGGCTTTGATGGTTCCATGAAGAACCATTATTATCCATAGAATGTTTCAGTTACAGACGTTATCAGCTCCTAAAATAAGAATCATTTTTTTAGTGTGAAATTCCAATTAATTTATGGAAAAGCTTCCATGGATGTTAAAAGCTCTTCATGGAACCATGATGCCAATAATGATCCTTTATTTTTTAGAGTGAGTATCTGCTTTGCATTGCATTTCAAACGAGAGCAAAGACTGTTTTATCCCTATGTTTCAGACACGGTATGAAACTAACAGTCGACACCGCTGGCAGCCTCTTCTGTGGCTCAGCGAGGCAGAAAATAACACATAACACACTTCAATTAGAGAGCCAAACTGAAAAGACACGTGTGTCTCTGGGGGCCACGGCGTAGCGAAATTAGCCAATCGCACGCGCTGGCCCCTCTCCGAATCCATTACTATTAGCATCACAATCCCAAGTACATTATTGTGCTGATTAGCCGCTATCAGAACAAATATGTGCTGCTTTTATAAGTGGAGTCACTAGTAGATCTTTCCAAAAACACTTGGTTCATATTCAGTGGTTTGTATTAGATTTGCAAATGAACATTCAGGACCAAAATTTGCCTGACAGGCAAAATATTTATGTGCAATTCATCCACACAGGTTTACATAAATAGAGACATATTTTAGACTTTGATTTCTTTTAAATAAAGGTAATTCTCTGACATTTCAACTGACAAAAATATGTTTTAAGAATATTTTTCCCATTAAGTTATAAAAACATTATTTCTAAATGTTTTTTAGAACGTTTAAAACATCAAATTTTTGTTTGTTTGTTTGTTTGTTAAGCAAATAAGGAACATTCAGTGTTATTATTTTCCAAAAAATTATGTTAATGTTACTTTTAAATGTTCCTGGAAGGTTCTGAAACTAGTAGTAACATTTAAAAAACATCGGATGAACATTCAGCTAAAACTTTTCGGAAATAAAATGTTTCATGAATGATATAAATTATGTTTTTGTACTAACATTTTGAGAACATTATTATAGACCAGTTGACTTAGAACAAATGTTCTATTTACATTATTAAAAATGTTTTTCAGCAGAACATTGTCAGAACACTTGAAAATAAGAAACACTTATTTCACTTTATTATTATGATTTATCTGTTTATCTGTCTAAATACATTAGATTCATGACACTTTATATATAAACACATGTATGGATGTATATGAGGGCATATTTTGTCCAGCTGTCTAAAGTAAACCTACAGATGATCACGATAATTCACCAAGGCAGAGACGTATTGAGAGTCTAAGAAGAGAAACAGAAAAATCACATCCCATGACTCAAATAAATTTGTCCCTTTTAGCCATAAACACACACACATATGAGAGTGAAATCCAGGTGGTCCTGTGGTAACCACTTAAAAGCCTTTTCATTTATCCTAATGCGCCTGTTTAATGGCCTATTATGAGATCCCGGGAGAGATGTGGGTTATATTAACCCTGCTAGAGCACAGAATGAACACAGCTCACACACACACACACACACACTTCAATCTCTCTCTCTACATGTCAGATACGAGAGCAGCTCTCTCTTTTCTCAAGTGACCTGCATATATTCATACGTGTGTCTTGCCTTGTTGATCGCTGCCGTTTTGCTTTCCTCTGGCGGTCCAGACGGCAGTATTTCTAGCGGTCCTGACTCACTCCATCACCTTGTGGATTTTCTCTCCTTGTTCCCCCCCGCCAGGACACATTAACATTGTAATTGCCTTTTAGCCCTCTCCTTTGAACACACTGTAAACTGGCAGTGCTCCTCTGGGATGGAGAGCCTGAGGCCTACACAATCAACACAGCAATCTGTTTCCATTATATGCTT
Source organism: Labeo calbasu (assembly GCA_019740295.1). Classification (NCBI taxonomy): domain Eukaryota; kingdom Metazoa; phylum Chordata; class Actinopteri; order Cypriniformes; family Cyprinidae; genus Labeo; species Labeo calbasu. The sequence goes on from JAHKKF010513275.1 coordinate 49,928, forward strand.
CTTACAGCCACGGCTATCGTCCATTATGGACTGATACATAGACTGTGTGTGTGTGTGTGTGTGTGTGTGCTCAAGCTAAATGCAGTATATATTTAAGTAGATTTTATTCCGATAAGGTTTTGTGCATAAACGTGAACTAAAATGTGAGTTTTAGTTTAGACAGTAGATCATGGGGCTGGTAAGTCCAATGTCCCATGGAATGCATGATAACATGTGTTAAAGCATAGAATAAAAGCATCTGCTAAATGCATAACTGTAAATATAGATCAAATGTAATTCATAAGACCGAAAGAATCAAATGGCACGAGAGTGACAGAATAAAGAACGCGCGCGCACGCTCACTGGCCGCGTGTGCACGTGCGCGCGCACTGAACGCTTCAGTCTCATGGTTCATGAATAAATGAAGAGAAACAGCTCCGTCTTCCACACGGGACAGTTTTGTCCCGTTAAACAAAACAACACGCGTTTACAAATCAATGCTACAGCAGTTCTGAAGCTGTTGACTTCATCCGAGCAAATGGAATTGAAATCGAATCGACTGTTTAAACAGGAACAGGTTTTGTACACGTCGTATTTTTCTTCTGGACTAAAACCCGAACTGTCCGTGAGTGAAGGTCCCATTGAAACAGCAATAATTACAGTCATTACAACACAAACGCGAGCACTCATTGAGATGCGGACCACCTGCTTTTAATAACAGTGCGCTCATTCAGATGAGATGGAAATGTGCTTTCTTCCGTAACTGCTGAACTGCGACGGTCGCAGCTATGAAATGTTCGCATTAATAAAATCTCAACAAATATGAAAGATATGAGCAGCGATCGCTGAGAGCCTCATGAATATGCAGCGCTCAGGCGATCAAAAGCGCTCGGCGGCGCGCCGTGACGTCATCGCACGCGCTCCCTTTGATTTTAATTGGACCGAGCAGGAGCAAAAAGAGCTCTGTTGATTGTCAATTTAGAGATGCGGGCAGACACACGGGAAACCCTCGAGCCTGAATAGAGTCTGGGTTCATTAATACAGTCTCGGCACATGATTCAACATCACCGCTATTGATCTGGGCAGAAATAAAAGACATGTTGTTGAAAGAAGAAAACACTTATTTTTTTTAAAAACATTTATTTATGCAATAATTCTTTAACCCAGAAATTTATAAACCACAAAGACAAAATGTTGTATGTTTATAATGTGTTTATTTTTTACTTAAAATAGTAATTTACTTCCTTGGTATTTTGGTCTTCCCAAAAAAATCCAATAAAAAAAATCTAAACATTCCTAATTGAAGATACATAAAAAAAAATATGAAACTGAACAAAATTAAGTGAATTTATGCATAAAATGAAAACTTATTTTCTCATTGAATTAAATTGCTATTTGTTTTTGGTTTCATCATAAAGTCACTTCATTTTGATACTTTTTTTTTTTTTTTTTCAGAAAATAAGATTACTTAAATGAAGTAATTGTGCATCTCCACTAAATGTATCTTGATTTTAGAGTCTTTAGATCAAAATGTACAGTTTAAGATATTTACATATTTTTGGGAACAAACATTCAAGCCTTAAGCTATTTCTTTTGTAAAATTAATTCAAAAGTTATGGAGATCTGTTGGAAATTGAACCCAAAATTTATTCAGACACCTTCAACATTTCTCACCTTATCACAGTTTATTTGCTATAGTTTAGAAAATGATAATACATATGACAAGACGTTAAGAGTTAAACTGTGTCAGAACAAATTCATCTTGATAACTTTTATAGAAAGGCATGTAACAAAACATGGTCAGGTCAAAGTGTTATATCAAATTTATGGTCCCAAATTTGCATCAGTTTAACTGGTTGTTTTTGGGTATAATACGTCACAGTTTACTTTATTTTGCTATCCTCACTTACATAAATGATCTATAGTGTCCTGCACCTGGTGTCTGAATAATTTTTGGTTTAACTGTATAGTATATTATATAATTCCAATAAATTCAACTGATTCAAGCAAGTAGTATTAAAGAGAGTCACGTAAACCTTTTGCATTTGACCACGAACAGAATTCATGTCATGGTGTTAGAGGAACACAAGAGGAACATGAGTCGATTCATTATTTTCTCAGGGGTCTTCTTCTTGTACCGACCTGTGCTCATAGAGAGGGTCAGAGGCGATCTGGGTCAGACCCGAGGCCATCAGTAAACGCACCCCTGCTCGATCCATCAATGAACGGCACACGTGTTTGACTCAGTGTGTGTTTGCCCCGAGGCGGCAGTCGCTGTGAGCTTTTATTTCCTGTTGACTCAAAGACACATTTCACCCATGTGTGAACAAAACACTTCAGACCAGTAACAGCTGTATGGATCTGGAGCACAGAAATGTTTTGTGTGGTGCATCAAGTGCTGCTTAATAACCCTATCAGAAATGTGTAAAAACTTCATCTGTATGATGTCAGAAAGCTGCAAAACACTTTAGTTTCAGTAAAGGCTCTTCTTGTGCTTAATTTACACCGCAAAGGTGGCACAGAGGCACTTCTGAGGTGGCATTTAGATGTCTTTAGTTGCTGTTTAGAGGTGGCATAAATGCATTTACACAGGAAGTACAACTGTACAGGGTATGAGCAGGTATAATTTAGTTTGGCCTTTATGCATCTTTACATCTTCACACTAAATTGTGAGTAGGCACAGAGCAGCCTCAGCCAAGTAAAGATGCCTGATGTTTAGTACCTCGAAAAAAAGATGAAGAAAGCCGAGGCTGCTCATGATACAGGCCCTTTCTGGCGTCTCATGTATAGCGTCGCAGCAGGTGGTGCGTCTCTGTTGGCAACAGTTCATCAGGGCTCCACCCCGCAGTCCCGCTGCCCTTTAAAACACCCGCTTCCTTTCACGGGTCTCGCTCTGAGGTCAAGTGCGCGTCGCGTGCGTCAGCTCTTCATCTACGGCAGAGTTAGGAGGGTTTATGTTTCTGGCAGCTGTGCTTTGACCTGCGTATGATAGCATGAGGTCAATATGACCCATCTCGCTTTTTCTACCCACTTTCTTTCTTCAAAAACGAATAGTAATGTAAAAGCCGTGCGCTGTCATTCCCCTCTTTGAAACGTGTCACAAAGCGTGAGGCGTAATACAATGTCGTGTGCCTTCAATTGTGACGTGACAAATGCGCATCACTGTAGCAAAGCAAACACAGAGCTGTATGTTTCCTTTAGGGTTGGCTTTTAGTTCAGTATGTTCCATTATCTTGTCTCCTCACAGGGAGGCTGTGAATTCAAAGACTATTCACTTTGTTTGCTGTGGAAATGGCCCATTTGTCTTTTCCCATTATCTGACATTGTGGACGGGCCCCTCAATCATGCTCTCGGTTACATGAAAACAATATATATGCGAATAATACTAGTTCAGCTTCTGAAATCTGGTGTTTTATAAGAATGCCTCTGCTATTTATGTGTTTGGGTGGATGTTTTAATGCGAAAAATGTAGTTTTTTAATGCCAGTTGCAATACAGGTTTTGATACACAGCACCACTTTTTGAAAGAAGTGCTCACTGCATTTACTTGATCAAAAATACAGTAAAAATTGTGAAATTTTATTAGAATATAGAATAGCTGTGTTCTATGTGAATATCTGTTAAACTGTAATTTATTTCTGTGATCAAAACTGAATTTTCAGCATCATTACTCCAGTCTTCAGTGTCACATGATCCTTCAGAAATCATTCTAA
>JAHKKF010513275.1:53668-68673 GCA_019740295.1 Labeo calbasu
TATTTTGGTGGAAACCATAATACACTACCATTAAATTGATAAAAAATGACAGTAAAGACATTTGTAATGTTACAAAAAATAAAATGTATCACAGCATCACAAGAATAAGTTACAATATAGTCATATAGAGAAGTTATTTTAAACTGTAATTATATATCAGAATTGTTTTAATCAAACAAATTCTGGTGTGTTGAGCAGAAGAGACTGTAGTGTATATATTTTATACATTTGTCATTTTAATGCAAAAGGAATTTTTTGCCCAGAAATCCATTACCTGTCAAAATATCATGATGACATGAGGGAGAGTAAATGATTCTCATTTTTGATCTCTTCCTCTCTTATGTTCCTTTTGTCTGTCTTACTCTCTGTGTTGTGCGGTAATGGAGGGATAATAGTGACTTGCCTTTGGTTTCACTGAGTGTCAGGAAAGCACACACACACACACACACACACACACATGCTGTTATCATGTCTCTACCCCTCACACCTGATCACAGATAATCACTCTTGAAAGGTGCCATTTTTATCTGCTGCAACAGCTGCAATTCAGTCCAAGAAAGAAGCAGCATAAATAGCTTTGCTGTCTGTCTGTCTGTCTGTCTGTGTGTTTCTGTCTGTCTGTGTGTTTCTGTCTGTCTGTCTTTGAGGGGAGATCAGCTCTCGGCTCTATTAACAGCTGTGAATCGTGACCCGCCGTCCTCTCATCACAAACACACTTTAATCCTGTTCTCTGTGAAATGTTTGACCCGTTATGATTTATGATTAATTACATTTGTATTCGGCTTTAGTCTTGTTTGAATGGGAGTTTTCTCGCTGAGGCGGATTAGATATTGATTCATATAATGAACTGAATCTCCGAACGCTGTCAGCGAGGAAGACAAAGCTCTAGAGTCAATGTGTGATCGCTAGTGAAGGGTTTCAGGTTAACTGTAGGTAAATGCCAGACAGGTTAAACAAACGTGATGAGCTCTGGTGCGTCCGTGAGGATGATCATAAAAAGAGCCAGTGTTTGTGTGTATGTGTGTGTGTTGCACATCAGAATCCGACCCCCTGAAGAGAGACTTTTGGTTGAATTCTGCAGCACAGCTGAAATAAACTGCTCAGTGTGCTGCCGAATCAAGGAGAAGAGCAGAGCGAGTGAGACACACACACACACACACACACATCAAAACTTAAAACTTTTTTGTGGAAAAATCTGTAAATATTCAGAATAACATCTGCTTAGTAATTCCATCTGTCTCACTCTATGAAACGCAGAAAGACAGCAAACCCTGAGTAGAGAGAGAGAGACAGTCAGCGGGCGGCGGATTGTTCGGTCTGAGCATGAAAAGGCAAAACACAGATAATTTCAGAGGCCTCTAATACACACTATTATTGATATTACTGCAAATTGGTTGCCATGGTTATCTATTTAGCTTTGGACCTGAATGGAGAATGACTTCTGTGCGAGAGACAGACAGCACTGGTTTAGAGGAGCCGCTAATGCTGCGAGCGTCTGTGGGCCGTTTTCCAAGATAGTTGCCATGGTCACGGTAATTGGGTGGCAGAAATAAGGGCAGGAGACGACAGAAATCCACAGAAAGAGACTCGCGGCAATAGAGACAAACCGAAATAAAAATATGAGAGCAAACCCGTCTGTCTTCTGGACATCCAAACTATTTGAAGAAAAAGAATCAAACAAACAATGAATCAAACAAATCAGTGTTTCAGCTGTGCTTTACAGCATTGGATGAAGAGAGCAAATAAACCTCATCTAAACATGATTATAATGAGAACATAAATCCATTCATTTGTTTTGGCTTGTTCTAATGATTTCAAAAATATTAAAAACTATTCAGATGTTTAAAATAATAATATATTAATGTGCAAAAAGTGTTTACAAAAATTCTAATTCTAATTCGAAGAATAATAAAGATATACAAACAGAAAACAACAAAGTAAATATTTAAAAAATACATTTAAATGTGATATGTAATGTTCAAAATGATAGCCTGTAATGCGGAGTTAGATGAAGAAAGCAGTAGTAAATTCATACATTCTATGTGCACCTAATTCTGTCAAAACTGTACATAAAAAATATTTAAAACAATAACTAAAATTACTACATTAAATACAAGGCAACATTGCTTTACAGACAATATTGCAAAATCAATACAATATTTATTTATAGATATTTTATATTTAAATATTATATGCAATATTAAAAATGTTAGCTTGTTGTACAGCATTAGATGAGAAACCTTATCAAAAAGTATTATTATAATGTTAAAATGAACAAGTAAATCCAGACATTGTATTTGCATGTCAAAAATAATTTTTAAATATTCAAAACATTAAACAAAAAATATTATGAAAAAAAATGCAAACAATATAGTTAAAACTAAAAATTCTAGGCACTATTGTTTTACAGATAATAATGTAAAATCATAACATTGCAATATTCAAAAATGTTCAAAATTATTAGAAAAGAGAAGATCATAAATCTGAATACAGCTGAGCTGTTCAGCATCGGCGCTCAGCGAGAAACTGTGAGGCCTTCTGGGTCACAGTGACATCTACAATCATATCAGTCCATTCACTCTGAACCCACAGGCGCTCGTGTGTGTGTGTGTGTGTGTGTGTGTGTGTGTTTGATGAGAACAAAGGCAGAGGAAGGAGGCCTGCACAGACTCCGGCTGAGCTCGTGATGGCCCGCGGTGACGCGGTTTGTGCGCGGCTGACAGCAGAGCCACAAATATACGGCGGGAATTCTGGGACATTCCTCCCGTTTACCCAGAATTCAGCTGTCGTGCCAGCGGTGAGGCGTGACACTGATTCAGGCTAATCAGAGATGAGGTTCATGAAGGAAGTTTCCACAGATTGATGACGAGTTGATGATGTTTGTTGACGTCAGAGGAGCGTTCATGCTGAGTTTGAGTGTTTTTATAAGCTCAGATAAAGATGTCTTTCATCCGATGCGCTGATGGTTAATGCATTCATGGGACAGGTGTACTTGAGTTGGGCAAACACCACGTCCGATTGGACAGCGGAGAATCAAAGCGAGTGCACGCCGCTCTTTAATGCGTCTGTTTTTCAATGGCCTCACAAAAGACTCAATGAGAGGCTCTCCTCTGCCAATCTCCCGTGTATTTCCAAACATTCATTCACGGATACACCTTTACTGTTTGTTTATATATCTGTCAATCTTTCATTGAGTTCTATTTAACTAAACGATACGGGGGGATTTTTTATATAATGACTGTATTACTGCTTCCTATTTGCATGTGGAAAGGAGCGCCGGGGCTTTTATTTTAATCTGACTCATTTCCTCCGCTGGATTAAACTGTGATTTGAATATCTTTGAAGGTCTTTGACGGGATCGCCGCGTTTCTGCTCCTGCTGCATGTGAGATAGCATTCTGGGCCTTATTGCCATCATTAATTTAAATGCTAATTGATTCTCTATGAGGCCTTTTAGAGAGTGTCCGTCTCATCCTTCTCGTGTGTGTGTGTGTTTGTGTGTGTGTGCGTGTGTGTTCGTGGTTCAGGTAAACCTTGTATTATGAAGACCAAGTGTCCTCACAAAGATGGTAATATCTAAAATTATATAGTAATACCAGTAAATTTGGATCTTGTTGGGACATTTTTTGGTTGCCATGAGGAAACAAGCTTATAAAGAATGAAGTGTTTTAAGAATCTAAACATGCCTGTAGTTTATTCTATCCCCATACTATGGAAGGCCATTTCTGCCACTGAAAAATAAATAAATAAATAAATAAATACATAAAAAATAATAGCAACTTTTTTTCTTGCAATTTGGACTTTTTTTCTGTCAATGTCAAATATTAATGTAAAAAAATAAAGCATATATTTATTATAAAATATTTAAATATTTTAAAAAATATATTACGCAAAAAAGTTTTAACACGTTTTAATTCTACTGTGTAACATAATAATACAATTTGTATTAAGCATTTTAACTCATTCTAACTTTAGAATTCTAAATTCTAAAAAAATCCTCATCATTCTATTAATGTCAAAAATAAAGTAAATGTTTAAAATAATAAAATATTTCAATATTTAAAATAATACAATTAGGCATAAAAAGTATAAAAAAATTCTAAATCTAATATTAACAATATACAAACCATTTAAATACATTTAAATAAAAATCTATTTAAATAAATAGTATAGTAATACCAGTAAATTTTGAACTTGTGGGAACATTTTTGGGTTCCCATGAGGAAAAAAGCTTATAAATCACACAGAATAAAGTGTTTTGAAAATCTAAATAAAAATCTAAAAAATCAAAAATTTTCTATCCCCATACTATAAAAGCCCATTTCTGCCCGTCAATTAAAAATGAATAATTAAAAAATGATTGCAACTTTTTTCTTGCAATTTTTATTTTTTTCTTAGAATTGTGAGATTGCAAATTGCAAATTATAAAGTCAAATTCTGAGAAAAAAATATATACTATTATACTATTTTCTTACATTCGCAAGTTCATGTCTCGCAACTCTAACTTTACATTGTGCAGTGTAAGTTTATATCACGCAATTAGGGGAAAAAGTCAAATCTGAAAGATAAAATGTTGCAATTACCTTTTTTATTTTTTATTCAGTGGCAGAAATGGGCTTCCATACCCTAAACCTGCTTCTCACACAAAACTACTGGTGTTTTCTCAAAGACAGAGGAAAGATCTAATTGCATCTAATTCTATTAATGTCAAAAATAAAACAAATATTTAAAATTGTAAAAATATTTACATATGTAAAATAATACAATTAGGCATAAAAAGTAAAAAAGGATCTAAATCTAATGTTTAAAATAATAATAAAATTCAGCATAAAAGTTTAAACATTCTAATATCAAAAAATCATCATCAAAACCTTATAAGACATATTAGTAAATGCATAACTTATATTTGCATCTAAAAATTAAACAAATATTTAAAATAATACAAAAAAATTAGAAATTTATTTAAATATAACATTTTTAAATTATCAAAAAAATTATTCTGTATGATTTATTATTGTTTCTTCAAGAGGACCAAAAATGTCCCCACAAGGTCACAATTCACTGCTATTACTATCCATAATGTAGGGAAATCAGGTACACACACACACACACACACACACACACAAATGATCCTTGACATGTTGCTAAGCAACGCGGGGTCTGGATTGTACTGATAAGCGTTAGTGTTTGACTCTTGCATGCGTCTGCGGTGAAGCGCAGGAGGAGCTGCAGGACGTCTTTCTGATGTCATGGTGTCTATCTCTTTTGCGCTCTCTCTCTCTCTCTGTCTGTCTCACATCATCTCCAGTGATCCTACAACAACACACACACACGCATGTCAGTCAGTCAATCCAGCGTCTCCTCCCAAACACTGCATTTGCATTTGAGCTTTTCAGGTGATAGTTTGAGCACACGACTCGTGTTCCGTCTGAATCGTGTGCGATCAGCGTGATTTGGCAGCACACAAAGGGAAGGTCATTTTAAATGCAGCACGTGCAGAAAAATGACAGCAAAAGTGGTAAAGTGGCCCTCAAACGGCGGCTCACGTGACGGGGTCAGTCTGAGCTCCCGCTGTGATTGGTGGAGGAGACGCGCCGCACAAAGACTCTGATTGCTAATCGCACGCAATTACGCTTATTCACATAATGACACGAGAATCAAAGGCCAGAAATAGTCAGAGAAATAATCTTCATCCATTCACCTCTCGCTGCCTGCTGTCACTCGGCCCTCCTCCATCCGTTCTGCAGCCCATCACACACACACACACATGTTTGTTTTTGTGAATTGTGGGGACTTTCCATAGACTTCTATAGTTTTTATACTGACCAAACGATACTGTTTATCCCCTCACCCAACATTAACCCTAAACCTAACCCTTCCAGAAAACATGTTTGCATCGTTACATTTTCAGATAAACATCATTTACTATTTTTAATCATTTTTTTTACATTGTGTACAATGTACAGTGTTTTTACAATGTCAAAAATTTTAGGTTTTACTATCCTTGTGGGGACATTTGGTCCCCACAATGTAGCAAAAACAAGTACAACGTGTGTTTCCATGTTTTATGGGGACATTTCATAGACGTAATGGTTTTTATACTGTACAAACCATATTTTCTATCGACCTACACCTAAACCTAACCCTCACAGGAGACTGTGCACACTTTTACTTTCTCAAAAAAACTCATTCTGCATGATTTATAAGCCTGTTTCCTCATGGGGACCTAAAAATGTCCACAAGGTCAAAATTKACTATCCTTGTGGGGACATTTGGTCCCCATAACGTGATAAATACCAAGTACACACACAAACTCACACACGCATACATACACACACACACACACGCACAGTCTTTCACTGCTGACATCTCTGAATTATGACAGTTTTGTGTTTGTAATTCTCTCTCATTTTAGACGGTCATGTGATCGTCAAGAACTGTGAGCTGGAAAATTAATATTTCAAACAGTAATAAAATGCATAAAAACCTCTACACATTCTAATTCTATTATTTACAATAACAATACAGTTGTGCATAAGAAGTTTAAACACATTCTAATTCTAATATTTAACATTTTATGCATAATTGTATTTAAACATAATCTATTTCTAGAATTCCCGAACTTTAAAAAGGTTTAAATTTGAAAAGGAACAAATTAATCCATAAATTCTATTTGAATCTAATAATACTGTCAAAAATAAAGCAAATATTTCTTATAAAATATTTAAATATTTAAAAAATTCAATTATGCATAGAAAAATTTTAACACATTGTAATTCTAATATGTAACAATATAATACAAATTTACATTCTGACTCTAGAATTCTAAATTCAAAAAAATTAAAATAATAATAAAAAAAATAGCTAAAAACAAAACAAATATTTAAAATGATAAAAAAAATATTGAAAAATATATTTATTATATATTTAAAATATATAATATTTATTAGAATATATATTTATTAAAATATTTAAATCCAATATTTAAAATAATAATACAATTCAGCATAAACAGTTTCCACATTTTAATTCCAAAATTCAAAATTAATAAAATTATGCAAAAAAGTTTAAATATTCTATCTCAAGAATTCTAGATTCTAACAGAAATATCAGAACATTGGAAATGTAATTAAATACATAAATGCTATTTGCATCTAAAAATTAAACAAACATTTAAAATAATAACAATATTGAAATATATTTAAATATATATTAAATTGACAACATACATAGAATGCAGTTAAAAATTCTTGGCAATATTTCTGTCAAAAGAGTCATTAAAATCATTTAAATATGACATAAAATATTCAGAATATTAGAGAAGAGCATAAATCTGAACATGCTGTTGACAGAGCTATTAAGCATCGGTGCTTAAAGAGAAACTAGTAGTGAGTCATGGTGCATTCTGGGTCACAGTGACATCTACAATCACATCAGTCCATTCACTATGAACATTCATGAAGAGCTGGTTTATCAGTAACAAACAGGCCGAATAACACAAATGCAGGTGAGAAATGCAGTAAAAGCAGCTGTAAACGATCAGATGTTAATTCACTGATTTATCAAAACGAGCGAGAGATACGGATCAATACAGGAATCGCATCTGTGTGTCACTGATAGTATTGAGCCGCTGTTGTCATTTTACAGCACGCTGGACAGAGATAATGGACGCGAGACGGACGTCGATCCACCGTTCACACACACACATCAGATCAGATCTCACACTGAATTCAGATCATTCAAAGTCATTTATTACATCAGGAATACAAATCTGTTTACAAAAGCCGTCGTCACATTTACAAGCGTTTACTGCAATATCCTTCACATTACAAGAGCTGCACGCTGCAAACGTGACATTCTTCCTCAGTGTTCCCGTCTTGTTTTTCAGAACGAATATCGGAACAGATGCATTTACCGGAAATGCAAAATTACATATGAAAACAAGACTTCTTGAGAAACTGATCTCAGTGAAGTCAGAAAAATCACCTTAATTCAAAAGGAAAACAAGTTTATTTCTCTGACCCCACTGACAGATATTGGTTCATGTTTTTAGCATTAACTCACTTAAAGACAATCTTCTATCATTTGCATTTCCAGTAAATGTGTCTTGATTTCAAAATAAATTATACTGGAAAACAAGGCAAAAATCCTGAGGAAGAGCATTATTTTAGCAGTGCAGTGAGACACAGAGAAATACAGATTATTATACGACACATTAAAACATCCATTCAGAGAATGCTAAAATAGTGTATATGTCATTTGCATTTATTTATATGACTGACAAACAGTCACATTCCCAAAGAGAGAGAGCGAGTGTGTTTGTGCGTCATGACTGGATCGTGTGTGTGGATGAACATACGTGAGTGTTGTGTGTGCTCATGGGAAGTCGCGCATGTGTTCGCCGCGGGCTTCAGCGCTGACCTACATCTGATTATTACTGCTGACAGAACATCCTTCTTCGGTCTTTGTCCCTGACCAACCAACTGTGACACACAGACACTGAAGAACACGCCAGCGCCGAGACCACAGCGTCACACACACACACACAGCATATCCAACATGATGCAATGAGCTGGAGAACTCGTGTGTTTGGTACTGAAACATCACATATATATCCAGCATGAGGAGAGCTGTTTATGCTGGGGTTTAGTAGTGTTAGTCAAGTCAGTCATCACTAGTGCTCCTAGTCATGTGATCAAGCGTGAATGATTCCTCAGATCACGTGTGTGTGTGTGTGTGCTGCTGCTTCTTTACTAGTGATCAGATGCAGCATTTTTATCAGCCGGAGCAGAAAACAGCTGAAAACCCCACAGACACACAATGACGGAAGGACCTGAGCTCTTTAACCTAGAAACCACCCAGAACACCCTAGCAACCACATAGCAATGTGCATGCATCTTGTTTTCCAAAGTGATCGTAAACCACAGAGATAGCAGAGATCACGGTGCTGGTAGTTTCTTATGAAAAACACAATACAGGTGTGTCTCTGTCTCAGCTGACAGGAAACGTTCTGGCAAGATTACATTCTAGCAGAAACATTAATAGAATGTTTAAAGGTGTGTGGTCCAAACATTACATACATTGCTCATGGAACATTTTAGTTTTCGTTCGAATGTTTTTTGAACGTTACTATTTAAGAACATTCAGAGAACAAAGTAACATTCCCATAATGTTAGAAAAAAAGAAGGAATGTTTCCTTAAAGTTCACACATCCAAGTAAAACGTTTCTAACATTTAATAAACAGGACATTTTGAATGTTCAGAGAACATATAATCTAATAGTGAAATGTTCTTAGAACATATTTTTTGCTTGGTATGTTAACAGGTGTTTTTTTCCTGTCTCTGCATCTTTAGGGAATGCAAAACCTTCGTTTGTAGATTGTTTTGTTCAGAACAATAATTTATCATCAGACTAGAAATATTTCTGAAGTGTGCAGAGACGCCGTGTGTCTTTAATTTGAGTTTCACATCATCTTCATTATGACACTGTCAGATGAACATTAGCAAAACGACTTTAAAATATGATAACGATAAACTCTCTGTGTGTGTGTGTGTGTGTGTGTGTGTGTGGAGCAGGATGAGACTGACAGTGTGTGATGGATGTTATACACTATTACACAGCATGATCCCACTAACACTCACACGACTCTGACACGACTATATGAGCTGCTGGAATGACAAATGAGTGTGTGTGTGTGTGTGTGTGTGTGTGATGCACAATACTGTCTGAATGTTTCTTACATCAGTTTAGAGTCAAAGAAATACAAACTCTATCAGAAAGATGTGGAAAAGCTTGGAAGTGCTTCAATATAATACAATAACATTTAAATGTACTGAAGATAATCATTTGGATCAAAACAGTCGACAGGAGAGAGAGAGAGAGAGAGAGAGAGAGAGAGGGAGAGAGAGAGAGAGAGGGAGAGAGAGCGCGCGTGTTTAGCTTAGTGTCCGGTGGCGTCCAGACTCACGCAGAGGAAGCGTCGTGTGTTTAATACTGCGAGGCACCGGATCTGTACAGCACAACACCTCAGACATTCATTCATCACATCTACAAACACAGCCGTGCACCGGCGCTTAATAAATAATCCAACAATCTCAAGCGCTCGTTCAGCATCAGACCATCACAACACAACATCAAAAGAGTCCAAATACAATGCAGAAGTCCAGCTTCATGACATCATTAACGGCGCGGCGTCAGACCAATCTCAAAGCTTCTCGGTGAATTCATTCACAGACACTTAGGTTCTCCTTAAGGGGTCAGAGATCTCCCACAGAGATCTGAAGGAGCGAGAGGCGTCTGTCCTCTCGTGTGTCTTTACTGCCCCCTGCTGGACGATCTCAGTTTGATGATCCATTCGCCGCCGGGGTTGTTGTTGTACAGGTCGAACAAATGAGTCTCTGGATCCAAACAATGTTCACCTGAGCCATAAAACAAGATTTAGACAATAACATGCATAATGGACATTATAATTTAAATATGTGACCCTGAACCACAAAACCAGTCATAAGGGACAGTTTTTTGAAATTGAGATTTATACATCATCCGCTTTCCATTGATGTATGGTTTGTTAGGACAGAACAATATTTGCCTGAAATTCAACTATTTGAAGATCTGGAATCTGAGGGTGCAAAAAAAAAAAATCAAAATATTGTGAAATCACCTTTAGTCAAGTTTTAAATTTTGATATATTTACGGTAGGAAATATACAAAGTATCTTCATGGAACATGATCTTTACTTAATATCCTGATGATTTTTGGCATAAAAAAAAAAATTGACCCATACAATGTATTTTTGACTATTGCTACAAATACACCTGTGATACTTATGATTGGTTTCGTGCTCCAGGGTCACATTTATAGTTTTTGTGTTAAAAGTGTAAATGCTGTCCTATCAACCTGGAAACTATGAGCATCAAATGAAACAAACATGAATTTATATTTAACTAACAAAACCAAAACCAGTTAAAATATATAATATTATAGTATTGTTTTCTGTGTGGCGATCAGACAAAACTAAAAAACCCAATTAAAGAGGGGGATTTATTTATAGAATTTATTCTTCATCCATATATGCATTTGTTATATATATATATATGTTGTTATACAAGTTATACTCATTTCTGTCAGTGTTGTTTTCGTATCACTGAAATACTATTTTAGTTTTTTTTTTTTTAATTCAATTTTGAATTTGTTTTCATTTTTTTATTTTCCATTTCAATTTTAGTTAAAGTTTGAGTAATTTTGTTTTGTGTTTGTCATTTTAATTAGTTAATTTTTTATATGTCTATAAGTTAAATGAAAATGAGAAATGTTTCTTCGGCATCTATTTTAAAGTGTTTAATATTTTATTTCAGTTAACATTTATTTTATTTAAAGTAACACTTTTTTTTGTTACATAGTTATAAATATTAGTTATATTTCTATATAAATATATAGAAAAAATATCTTACCGATATTTCCACCCACTTCATAGATGGCACAGTCTGGGTACGTTGTTGAACCGTTTCTGAGTGAGGGGAAAAATAGTAATAATCAAATGATTTTTTCATTACAGGTATTTTATTAGTGTGTGTGTGTGTGTTCATACCGTTTCAGGAGTCCTCTGCTGTTGTCAGAGGTGTGTAGTTCTTTATAAAACTGTGACATCAGGTCTGAGGCACGAGAATTAATAGTGAGACGAAACTCCATCGAGAAACTCACGTCACCCAGCTGGATCTTTACAGTACGACACTGCTGATCACACACGCACACAAGGAGAAAAGAAGTTATCAATAACTGATCAATATGAGCCAAAGATCATTAGTGAGAAAAGTCTAGATCATGCCACTCTTTACCTCAAAATCAACAGAAAAAACTAGAAAATTAATATATTCTTAATATATATTGTGATTATAGATATATGTAATTTTAAAATACTATATAATAAAATATGTTGATAAAGCTTATTTTTTGGAGAATGAGACTTTGTAAGGTAACTGCCATGAAAATAATGTTGCAATATAAGTTTGTAACATTTTCTTTAAAAAATCATTTGTCATTTCATGTTCCTGTCCACCATACACGTCTGTCTTTATTCATAACAGATTATGATTCTGTTTGCCGATTCATCAGAGACGTTTCAGAGCACACAAGCTCACGTTACGACCTCTAGTTGAGTACGAGCTTTTAAGCACTTTGTGTGTTCTCTCAGGTCCTGTAAGCGTGTCTCGTGATCTCTGTTCCTGAGACTAAAGCCTCTAAAGGGATCATCCCATCATCTGCTCATCCTCTCACGCTCACGATCTGTCGCTCTCAGCTCTCGCCCGTCTCTCTTTCCCTCCTGACTCTATCTACATGAGCACTTAATCTGGCCAAAATAAACGCTCTGGATCATCCGCTCGTCGTCGTCTTCTCTCTCACCTCGCCGGAGTTCTTGTCGGGCTTTTCTCTGCTGTCCGTGTGGATCTTCCTGAGCAGGTGTTTGATGCGTTTGTCGTAGAACTGGTACCGACGGCTGCTGTTCTCGTTAAGCTTCCTCACCTGACTCAACAGGAAGTTAGGAACCTGCAGAAGAGCACATCAGACACTCTTGAACTGTTTGGGAAGATGAGGTCAAGCTATGACAGCAGAAGTTTCATCCGCTCTCTTAACCGTCCACAGCAGATCCTGGTAGCGGATGAGGAGCCTCATGATGTCGGCCGCCCGCTCGGCCTGGCCCTTCTCTGGCCCGTCCACCGCTAGTTTACTGGGAACCGCCTTGTGCAGGAAGAGGTTTGGAGCCATGATGGTGGAGACGGCCCACAGGTTCATGCGGTTACGCCGCTCGCATAAGACCACCTTACTGAGGAACTCCAACAGCGCCTGGAGAAACACACATTCACACTTTAGACAGTGTTTCTGCTTTTCATTCTGTACTTCATCCAACGCTCTGAACTCAGAATATCACTCTATAACACTGTATAGTCAACTCCAGTCAGATTCCATTCTTGTTCCATTCATAAACACTTTCTTTCTGTGGAACACAAAAGAAGATATTTTGAGAAATGTCTCAGAGTTTGTTGTCCGTGCAGTGAAAGTCAGTGGTGTGTTGTTTGGTTCCCAGCGTTCTTCAAAATATCTCCTTTTGTGTTCCGCAGGAGTAAGTGTCACGAGGGAGAGTAAATGATGACAGAATGATGATTTCTGGCTGAACACTCCCTCGAAGTGAACTGGGTTGTGAAGAGCGTTTCGTGTGACTTTTAACATTCATCAACAGCAGGACTTCAACACAAAGAGACACAGTTATATAAACGGCCGACTGTGAGCCGTGTTACGCTTGAGTGAAACTTCTGTGTGAAAGATCTTCAGTTACACACACACACACACAGTGTGTTAATGAATTTCTCTTATGTAACGGTGCTGATGAGTCACGTCTATGACACATGTCGACAGGCGTGTGTGTGTGTGTGTGTGTGTGTGTGTGTGTGGTTTGTACCCTCAGTGTGTTTCTGTTGGGTTCTGGCAGCAGCAAGACAAGAAGATTCAACATGTGCAGCTTCTGCTTCAGGTCTGCAATATCTGTAGGATACCATTAAAACATGATTCTTCTCAGAAAGACGCTTCATTCTATCAGAAACCAACTTCTGATGACACATAATACCAATATGATCACACCAGGACAACATAAGTTCTTTGACTGTTCATCCATAAATAATACTTTGGTCTCTAGTTCCAGCTACTGCGATTCACAACACCTCTACACACTATATGACATACAGGACCTCATTGAGACCCGCTGTCATCCCCACACACACCTCTGACGGCGCTGAAGGTGTTGAGGTGTTCGGCGGTCAGCAGCGGCGCCGGGAGTTCACGGATAAACTTCTTGAGCAGAGCGGCGGCGTCATTCGGACTGACCTCGTCCCAGCTGAACGAACCGCTGTAAAACGAGTTCTCCAGCTTCTGCTGCAGCACCTACGACCAACACAATGACTGTGAGCCAAACAAACTCTCACAGCGCTTCTTCATATGTGATGCACAAAAATACTGTGGTGGTACCATGGTATAATACGCAGCCTCTCTTCTTTCCATTCTACTGCGCTACTTTCCCATTGATTTTCTAGGCATGTTTGACTGCTGCACTTTTATCCTGCATCTTTTACAGTGTCTAAATGCAGCGCTCAAGTTCAACTTTTAAAAAGCGTGTCTTGAGACCTTGCGTTTTAGCCCATTCCACTGCCTGCATGTGAAGCAGCCTTTATGGTGTCAGATGGTACTTCAGTGGATACCATGGTACTACCAAGGTACTTTTGGTACTTATTTATTGTAGTGTTTTATGTTACTTTGATTCTGGACTGAGACCCTGGAACCCGCAGAATCCCTTCAGAATCGAGACCCTTCTTCTCCAGAAATGACAGAAGCTGAAATAGAAATGAGAAAACATCACACAAACTATCCAAGAGTCCTAGTTACAAATTTAAACGTCAGATGAAACAAAAGAAGTGTCAGATCTTTTCTTCTGTATTGTGACGTACATCCAAGACAGATTATTGCAAAAGAAAAAATGTAGGGTAGGACTTGGTTCTGTGCATCGGTAGTTGATTGGACGTTGACGTGTGGGTGTGGCTCTCAAAAACAGAGGCGGGTCTGAATGTGAGTTTGTAGGGGCGGAGTTTAAAAGCACTGAAGTTGTTTTCACTGGAAGATCCAGTTATAACATTACACAGTCAAAGCATTTTTCAAAATATGAAACACACAGATTGCATGCCGTACAATAAGATTAAATAAGTTTGGTAAATTCATATTTCATGCCGATAATAAGAGGGTGAAATGTGACCCTGGAGCACAAAACCAGTCATAAGTATCACAGGTATATTTGTAGCAATAGCCAACAATACATTGTATGGGCCAAAATCATTAGAATATTAAATAAAAATCACATTCCATAAAGCTATTTTGTAAATTTCCTACCGTAAATATATCAAAACTTAATTTTTGATTAGTAATATGCATTGCTAAGAACTTCATTTGGACAACTTTAAAGGCGA
>JAHKKF010513276.1:3951-30432 GCA_019740295.1 Labeo calbasu
TAAATAATACGCTACAGTAGTGTTGGGTCCTATCGTCAGCCTGCCAGATCGCCAATACATGATATTATTGTGCTAATTTATTTAATTATTTACATACTTAGTTTCATTGCCTGAAAACAGCTCCAGCATAAGGCTAAAAGCAACCTAATGTTTTTAATATGACTTCATTTGTATTTAACATGACAACAAGTGAAAAAAACAAACTAGTTACTAATTATAATGCTTACATTTCCCTAGTTATTCAAAGAGCATCAACAGAAAACGAGCAAAGAACACGGCCACCAGAGCAGATTACGGCACATCTTGTCGATTCTGTTCCCATCCACCGCCCCGCAGCTCGCTAAAGCATCTCAGAAGCTGCTCTCCGCGCTCCATCGCTACAGTTAGGCTAATCCCCCACCTCGTCCCTACCCAGCCCCCAACCATTAGAATTTCAGTAAGCAGGATTTGTTTTAATGATTTTCTAATGGACCGCGTTGTGACATCATAACATCCGGAAAACAAACGCTGTAGTCCAAAGGAGCTGTTCGTTGTAGTTCTTGAAAAGGATTTTTTTTTAACAAAAAATAAATATCTTGGAGTGGACTTCGAGATTTGTAACTTTGTAGATCTTTTTTATGCCCAAACATACACACCACACACTGACTAAAATTCAAAAAGTGAAAAAGCATAATAGGATCCTTTTAAGGTGTGGTCATGGACAAAAACATCAGCGTTTTCTGACAGAGGAAATGTATTCACAGTAATATAAGACCAAATAAACACACAGTTATGATAAGATAACTTGTCTTCAAGTTCTTCAAGTGGTCTCTGGTATTTCTATAAGAATAATGTGTATTTATTATGCCATTAGTTAACATATGTAACCTTTAGCATTGCAAATAAATCTAGAAATAGTATACTTATATGCTAAATACAAATGAGCAGCTGAACAAACTCTCTTTTGACTCTGACAACTCAAGCCCCAGTTGGCCCACTATTTGGCTGGGTAAAAAGCCCTTGGCCATTGGCCCTGAGGAGGCACAATCAGTCTCTGGAAGTGGCAGTAGAAACAACTGTCCCTTAAAAGCAGCAGCACGACTGTGTTTGGCCCGGTAGTGGAAATGCAGTTAGCTGAAGAGCCTTCCAGATGTTGTTTTTAACCCCCAATCCATGTCACTAACATAGATAACATGCACATACCAGAAAGCAGCAGCATAACTGGCATAATTCTCTTTGATGTTTTTGTTTATTTATTTAGGCTCAGATAGAGCCCCCATGCCATGCCCTGTGATGATTTAAATAATTTACATTTAGTTGCACCTTATTGAAAAGATTCCTCTAAATGGAAATGTAGGAAATGTAAAGGTGATGGGATGTGCAGGCATGAGTGTTCAGTCAGTATGTCCCTTCTCACGTAGGCTGTAATTTCCAAATGGCATGTCCTTCGGTGAGTCAAGGGCACAAGCTGACAGTGTGCTGTCATCAGCTCTGCGTGGTGACCCATGGGCCCAATGAGATTGCCTTACTTCCTCACTGTTTGCGATTTTATGGCTCTGTTTCAAAACTGCCTACAAAGATCTGCCTACAAAGAAAAAAAAAAGCATTTTAAGGCATCATAGACTGATGCAAAAGCTATTTCACAAAGTAGGCATCAACATTATGCTGCCTTCAACAATACCTGCCAAAAATACATTTTAAAAAATACATTTTAGGTCAGTCACAGTGAAAGAAGTCCCAGAATGTAATGCAACAATTTAATCCAAATGGAAAAATGAGCTGGGAAAAATGATTATGAATAAATAAAATGCACATAATATTGTTATTCTTTATTATAGTTATATAACCATATCATTGTAAAATAAATAGCAAAATAATAATACAGTAAAGACACTTTAAAGACACTAGGCCCAATCATACATTCGGTGCAATGCGATGGCAGGTGGCAAAGAATTACAATGTAAAAGATTATTATTGTGTACATGGAGAAGTGTTCAGTCTGTGCTCTTGTAAATCAAGAATTGGCTAAAAACACATCTCTTCTATTTTTATTTGACCCTCTAACTCTAGCACTCTATTCTAATGCTATTCTTAAAAAAACAAAAAACAAAACTTGCCCTTTTAGACTTATTTACTGCTTGTTTTCCTAAAAAAAAAAAAAAATACACTAGCTTTTCTGTTCTTTTTGTAAGGCCTCTAACACTAGCTTGCTTTTTTGTTTTTCTGTTCTATCCGTTTTCTTTTTATTTATTATGTAATTAAAAAAAAAAAAAACACAAAAAAACGTTGCTATGTGTACTGCGTTAGGCTAACTGAGACTTGTCATAGCACATACATGTTATTACTCTTTTGTTGATTTTGATTGCTTCCATTGTCCTCTTTTGTAAGTTGCTTTGGATAAAAGCGTCTCCTAAATGCCTTAATATAAATGTATAAATGTAAATTCTGCCATGTAAACATTTTTTACTAGTATAAAGCCTTATTAACAAGCCTTTGTAAAAAGAACTATTAGCACATTTGTTTGTAAGGTAACAACCTCAACAGCTGTGCTGAATTAATGTTAAATGTTTGTCATGTGACGAGCACACTACTCTGAAAAAAATGTTGCTTATTGTATACTGTTTCACACACACACACACACACACACACGTTCTTCAGAAAAATAGTAGGCAGTATGCACTGTGTACTGGGCAGTAAGCAGTAAGCAAGTATGCCATTTCGAACACAGCCTTTGCCTTGGTGGGCAAGGCTTCCATGACAGTTGTTCAGGTGATTGTCTACATACAATGGCTTTGTTGCACGCATACAATGTGGACCTGCTATGAGACCTTGACAGAGGCCAGGGTTGGGCTTGGATGCAGATAAACAGTTGCACGTGACCAAAGATTTGTCTCTCCATGCCACCAAGGAGACGCTACCTTACCTTCTATAGCAGCCCTGGTGGCTACAGAGAGACATCTCTGGTTGAATTTGTCTGACCTGAAGCAAAGGGACAAAGCAGCTTTCGCCTTCTGGCCTCCTTAGCGATGCTGTTAACACCATTGTCGAGAGGCTCCAGGAGGCCAAGAAGCTAGCGGCAGCGTTCCAGCGCTATCTCCCTTGCTGGGCTCAGGCCCCGAGGCTGCTGGGTGGGAGCAGCGCAGCGGTTTCCAGTGAGTTCAGTTCCGAGTGTATGTCCCAAGACACTGCAGCACTGTGAGGCTCAAGGAGGTTATCTGAACAGCCAGTCTGGTTGTTCCCTGCCAGTCATCTGCTTCGACTACTACTTAGAATACAGGCCAGTCTCAAGAGACTGGTTCCCTTAGTAGACCATCTGGCAGCATGAAAAGTTCTGCCGAATGTGTTTTTTATGGGTCCTGCGGACTGTAGAAAGAGGCTACAGAATACAGACTTAGACCGAATGCTATTGTCTGCTTGGTGTGGACACTACCATTTTATTATTATCGGTATTATTAATTTTTTTTTAAATTGAGGCATTGTATTTAAGGATACCTTGAAAGGACAGAAAGGGCACTTTAGCATTGGCTTGTGCATCCCACTGGTAGACACAGTGTAAAATTAGGAGAGAATGGATACATTTTCCTTGTTTGAATAAATGCTGTTTGTTTCATTTAACTGCAGATTCACTTTTGAACAAGACACAGTTCAACGCAGGCTTTTCAGAGACTGAAAATAAAAGATGATGCATTGCCGACTATATTGAATCCGACAGTAATGTTGCAACACACAAGTGTGTGTAACAGTGTTTTTACCATGTGTCACTATTGTTTTGTCTGTCACAGATCATTTGATATGTTCTAGTAATATGTTTTAAACAAAAAAATACACAGATTGTTTTTACAGTACATCACACTCTCAGAAAAAAAAGGTACAGTTCTGTCGCTGGGGCAGTACCCTAGGGTACAAAAGTGAAAAGGTACATCTTTTTATCTTTCCTACCACTAAACAGTACATATTAGTACTTTAAAGGTACTTTGAAAGTACATATTGGTACCTTAAAGGTACATATGGTACTTAATGTACATATTTGTACCTTCTCACTTTGTACCTTAGGGCACCGCCCCAGCGACAGAACTGCACCCTTTTTTCTGACAGTGCACAGCAGCATCTATCTATTATTTTAATACGCAAAACAGTTACTCAGTCATAGCAGTGGACATAAATTTCCCAACTGTGAATGCAGAACACCCATCAAAATATTTGTTTCAAAGAGAGGGTCAAAAACAGGACAGAAAATTGAATTGAATTGAATTTCTTTATTGTTATTGTATGCATACAACTTTCATTGCACCTACCAACAAAATTTCACATGCAATCTCCACACTGAATGCAATAAAAACAAACAAAAATAAAATAACAATCTAATGTATAAACAGACATAACAAATGTAATAAATTATACAATAAAACAGTGCCTCTCTAGCTACAAAATAACATATTACTTCAAAATTATGATGGTTTTTAATGTAAAAAATCTTGCTAACATTATAAGTGGACTTCAGAGAACAAGAGAGAGGATCATACGTCACCATAAAGAAGGCTGTTGTTTCATTGTAGATCGTTGTGACATTCTGATTAAAAGTTAAGGTAAAAAAAAAAAAAAAATACATTATTGAATTGTTCACAATATGATATCTGTGGTTTAATTTAATTGCCAACTTTAAAGCATAAGGCTACAAAAAATGTGAAAAAAGAATTTCCTCTGTGATCTGTATTGTATAATAAACATTACCAAAATAAGAATCAGGCTTTGTAAACCCCTTCTTTCTGCAGGCCTACTCTGCTCTGATTGGTCAGATGGCCCAGTCCTTGTTATAGACCAATTTTGAGTCACAGTGACGTCACTTGCAGCTGCGCGCACATAGTGGTTGCATAAAAGCACTGGTGATAAGTGGAGGTAAATGGGTAAAATCCATGGAATAAGAGAAAAAAAAAAAAATTTTGTGCCTTTTGATGTCAAAATCAGAATGGAAATAATTTTTATAGAATACTGTAGTCAAAGATGCAATTTGAAGCTAAACACAGACGTTTAAACGAACATACTATGGATTAAAAAACTGCTATGATTAGCCTACTTTACTTTTAAAGCATAAATTTGACTTACACAATTAGGCCTACAGAATGTTCACATATGCTGTTCATAGGGGACATATTGTATTAGCCCTGCAGTTAAAGCATGAAATATTATTTAAACCTATTACTATTAACATTTTTACATAACATTTTTTTTATTTTATCTCACAATTTTTTTTTCACAAATGCAAGTTTATATCTCCTAATTCTGACTTTATAACTCGATTTAACAAAACTAGAGAGTTTGTTCATTGTGAGGGGGAAAAAAGCCAGAAGTGTGGGATATAAACTCTGAGCCGTGGGGGAAAAGAGAGAATGACGAGTTGTTTTTCCTCTAGAGTTGTGGGATATAATTTCGGAATTACGTAAATAAAGTCAGAATTTTGAAATATAAAATCTACTTTACAGTTTTATATTCTTTTATTCCATGGCTCCATAGACTGCCACTTGAACTGCCCGCAAAAAACGTCATCCCTGTTTCGGGTCTGTAAGACTATCCCATTATCTAACGTCAATTTGATTGAATAACAGTGCTTATCGCTGGGTGACAAGCTTTTGTAATTTGCGAATAACATTTTGAAAATGACATCTAATCAATATTATCTATACTCCTTTTAAATTAAGTATTTTGTACCGTATCCGTATAATTCTCTAGCCGTACAGGCTATCTCTCCCGAGTTTTCTGCAAGCATGCTGCACGTGCATCCCGAATGTTTACAAACAAATAATTGGTCTATTGGTCTACAAAATACAGCGCGTGTCAGAAAGGAAACGGCCGTTGCATTAACTGAATGCCAGCTCCGGAGAGTTGGCAACTAAATCTTAGTTGATTAACCAGTAACAGATATGGATATTCGGTCAGTTCAGGGGTGTTACCTGAACTGTTCCCATTTTTTGGCTGTTTTATTTCCTGTTTCTTTTAGCCTTTGTAATTTAATTGGGATTACTATTGGTGTTCCCTTCTTTGTTGCCATAGTGATTCATTACCTACACCTCTTACTTGTCAAGCCCTTGTCACCATGTGTATTTATACCCCAGTGTTTTCTGTGCTGGTTGTCAAGTCTTGTTCATTGTGGGTGTATGAATGGTTTTCTCCATTGGGTGTAGGTGTGTCAGAAACATACAAAATGTGCAGTCTTGTGGGTACTCCAGGACCAGTGTTCAAAACACTGATCTAAAACATGTCAGATGTTTATTTATTTGTTTGTTGATTTATTATTTTGGTTAATGAGGAATAGCACAGTAGTACAATAAATGATAACGGCTGCGTTTGAGAGGTTCCAGCAAATATTTATGCCTATACTGTGGGCCTGAGCTAAGAAATAAAGAAAGAAAGTACTGTTTTTTTGTTTCCATGGTCTGTACTGAAATTGATTTTAGAGCAATAGGAAAAACAAATCTAAATCAAAAAACATCTATTTCCTTCAGACTGCTGGATGCAGTTTGGAGCTTTATATTTCATTTGAAAGCAGGTTTGTGTGTGCGTTTTGTGGCTTCTTATTCACATTCCCCACCAAGCCGGCTGCAGTCATTGAGTTTGGAGTAGATTTTATTGCATCGGATTCGATCAAACTCTATAACCTTAATCGGTCTTTTTCTTTCTCGTCTATTAATCCAATTCATCTGACACCCTCCTTCAGGGCAAGGGAAGTGCCAGTGTGTTTGTGTGTGTGAATGATCACCGGATCTCTATCAAAATGCTTGTGTGGTGACTAGCATCAGTACTTGATGAAGTTTCAAGACCACTTGTGTGAATATTACTACTGTCAGTACATCCATCTTGTCCCATATTTCCTCCTCTCTGTGAGCTTCAACAGTGGTGTAGGTCTGTGCTGTAGAAAGCCATCTATACGTGCTCTATGCCTGCTGTTAATTATCTGAGTGTGTAAGAAAAGCTTTTGTTCTCTGCCTCAGTCATATGGCTCGTTTTCACCGAGTGGTATGGATCAGTACAGCACAGTACATTATCTACTGTACTGTACAAATTGTAGCACTCGATGGAAACAAACTATCAAAGTGCCCCCATTATGTAATTTTAAGGTTCCTAACATTGTTTTAGAAGGCTCCTACAACAGGTTTAGATGCATGCAAGGACAAAAACACTTTCATTTTCTCATAATATACATTTAATTTTACTGTGTTTCTACATAATTCGTAAACAATTCATACGAAGCAGTTAGAAGAATTAAGCTTACTAAACCCCTCCTTTCCATGAGCCTACTCTGCTCTGATTGGTCAGATGACCCAGTCCTTTGCTACTGGTCTACCAAATACAGCATGTGTCAGAAACTAAACAGCCATTGCCATAACTGAATGCCAGCCCCGGAGAGAATGTATAGAGAGAAAATATGGTATAATTTCTTAGCTGATCAACCAGACATTGATTTGCAAGCACAACTGGAGCAGGATGTTTCTGAGTGTTAAGTGACAACTTAATTTTGTCGTAATTATAAGACGTGATAGCAGCATCATTGTTGTTATTTAGGCACATGTGTAGGAACTGTATCATAATGCCAAGTGAAGGAGAAAACCTCTGCTGCCATGAAGTATGATGGGCAGTATTATATGTTTCTGCATTAGTTGAGCATTTAATGTCTGTCTTATAGAGATTTAGGTGCATTTGAATGATCCCTAGAAAATATAAACATCAACACTTACAGGTGGAGTTTCAGAGGAGCAAGCTGTTCCAAATAAACAGGTTTCAAGAGCAAGCGTTGTGTGAATCTAGTGTTGACCTCCCCGAAATTAGAGAAGTAGCCTAGTCACCAGTAAAATGACAGAAACACAACAAAATAATGTCAACCACTGATTCTTTGCAGCCTCATCATTCTGAAGTGAAAATAAAACAAATTTACTTTCACAGCATAGGACACAGGGTCTTCTCGACATGATATTACAAAGGAAATGCTACAGTGTTGTGGTGGTGGACATAGAACATATAGGCGGGCATTATGCAAATGTGTTACTCAGTGATGTGTAGTTGACACGGAAGTGGGATTCACATTCCTGATAACTTCCTTTGGTGATTCAGAGTCAATTCATGTTTTTTTTGAGAGACAATAACTATTTACCGTGCACTGTTGGCTTCACAACTTTGCAGATAGTTTACATTCACAGACAGCTATATTACACACTGCATGAAAGACAAATGGCATAATAATGGCATAAACCAATAGCTTACACTGCAGTAAAGACAAACAAACAAACAAATCAATAAATAAAGCAGAGCAGAGAGTTAATGTTGAATTAATCCACTGAAATGTTTGTCTTGATAATCTTTAATCAAAATCTGAACACTTGCTTCCGCTCTGGAATGGCATTCCTTTTGGGCAAGCCACGCCCCTCCAGCAGTTAGTGACAGACGGAGAGGAGGTGCTAAAGCCCCGCCCTCTATTCAGTATTCCATGTCAGTTGGAAATACGTCACTACACTGAAATAAAGTCAGTAGCAACTTCCGGTTCATACAGACTTTAACAAAACCAACACATTCTCAGTCCCAACTCATCACGTATTGATGCTTGCTCAGGACCCTTTGGTGTTAATTTTTGATGCACAGTACCCCCTTTTACCGTCACATTTCAAAGTGCAGGGTCCTCCTTTGCCGTAAATAAAAAACCTTTGGCGTCAATATGCTGACGCAAAAGGCATTGGGAATTTTATAGTCTCGATTGAATTACATATTGAGTAATAATTTTACCATTATTGCAGATAAGTGTTTTTTTTCTTCAATGTAAACAGTCAAAACTATTTTTTTTTTTTTTTTTACATTACACTATTTACACATTTATGAGCATGAACCCAAACCCTATCCTTGAACCTAACCATTTGTCAATATAAAACACAGGATATAACAAGCCGAAACATTTCGGTTACAACTATAACCCTCGTTCCCTGAAGGGGAACTTCATCAACCACCCAATGGGCCAACCTCTGTTTGGAGACAGCATTCCCTTTCTGCTGTCCACCAAAGCAGACAAAGAGCTGCTCGGAGCGTCTAAAGCTCCGGGTGCGGTCCACGTAAATGCAAAGTGCACGAATGGGACACAGCAACCCAAAGGCCGGGTCTGCCTCCTCCGGGGGCAGCGCTTGCAGGTTCACCACCTAATCTCAAAAAGGAGTGGTGGGAACCTTGGGCACATAACCGGGCCGGGGTCTCAGGATAACGTGAGAATCAGCCGGCCCAAACTCAAGGCACAATTCGTTGACTGAGAATGCATGCAGGTCCCCCACCCTCTTGATGGAAGTGAGCGCGATCAGGAGCGAAGTCTTAAGCGACAGATATTTAAGCTCAACTGATTCTAGCAGCTCAAAGGGATCTCTCCGAAGGCCCATAAGGACTATAGAGAGATCCCAAGAGAGGATGAGGTGCGGACGAGGCGGATTTAGCCTCCTCGCACCTCTCAGGAACCTGACGATCAGGTGATGCCTTCCCAGAGGCAAACCATCGACCCTGTCATGGTACGCCTCGATGGCTGCCACATAAACTTTTAAAGTGGAGGGGGACAGCCTCTGCTCCAACTTTTCCTGAAGAAAGGAAAGCACCACTCCAATCGAACATCTCTGTGGGTCCTCTCGGTGAGAGGAACACCAATCAACGAACAGCCTGAGTGATAGTATCTATCACGGCCTGGGGAAGGCCAGAGAGGTCTACCGTGTCCTGTCCAGAAGCCACACATGGAGGTTCCACAGATCGGGACACGGGTGCCAGATGGTGCTCATCCCCTGAGAAAGAAGGTCCTTCCTCAGGAGAATCTTCCAGGCAGGGGCTGTCGTGAGGAGCATGAGTTTCACGAACCAGGTCCAGGTGGGCCAATTAGGCCAAGACCTGTTCCTCGTCCTCCCGGATCTGTGCAAGGAGGCTCACTGGGGGAAAGGTGTACTTGATCAGTCCCCGGAGCCAGCTGTGTGCCAGTGCAACCGTGCCGAGGGGAGCCTCGGTCAGGGAGTAAAACAACTGGCAATGGGAGGATTCTGGGGAAGCAAACAGATCTACCTGGGCTTCCCTGAATCGACTGCAAATGAGCTGAACCACCTGGGGATGGAGTCTCCATTCTCCAGGGAGAGTGAGCTGCCATGAGGCACACCATCATGTTGACCGAATCCAACTCCATACCGAGAAAAGAGATGCTTTACACAGGGGAGAGCTTGCTCTTCTCCCAGTTGACCTGCAGCCCCATGAGACTGAGGTGCCAAAGCACCCGATGAAATAGGGACTGTAGAATCAAGATTTTATCTCGGCTGGAGGGACAGGCTCGATTACGTCCTTCGCTAGGAGAACCGCAATCTCCGCACGCAGGACAGAGGCATCTGTGTCCGAGCGGGCAGACGTGAACAAGATCACCCTGTACCTGGGTGGGTGCCTCGCGAACTGAATCGCGTAGCCAAGTCGAACCGTCCGGATCAACCAACGTGACAGGTTGGGAAGCGATAGCCACGCCCCCAACCTGCGTGCCAGCGGGTTTAACGGAACGGGTGACGTATCGACGGTGGGGCAGCCAGGGGGAGGAAGGTGACTCAACATGGAAGGCACTACGTTCCAAAGAAGAGTCGAGCTGCAAAGAGTAGCACTTACCTCCTGATCTCGATCCCGCTGAGGTGGTGAAAGTGTAGTCCGGGCCCGAGTAAGAGGAAGCGGAGCGTTGCTCAGGACTCAAACCCGGGGAGAAAGACCCAGAGATAAAGAAAACTGCTCTTTTTGTGAGTGGGTGGGTAGCGCTGACCCGGCCAGAGATGGTGCTCCTGGACTACCACGGTAGACATCACCTGACCAAGGGACTGCGCCGTGACCTAGGTCGCCTGGAGGGTGAAGTCGGTTGGCGAATGCAGCTCCTGCATTAACCCTTTGTCAGGCCTACCCTCGTGCAGCTATTTCAATGCCTAGGCCTGGTGGACCTGCAGGATGGCCATGCAGCACTATAAGCCTTTGCAGCGAGAGCCGACGAAAGCTTACATGCTTTGGACGGAAGATGCGGACGATTCCTCCAGGTGGCGGAAGAAAGGAACTGGGCCCAAGAACCAATCATCGAGCCGAGAGGGCTTGGGGGACAGCGCCTTGCGCACATCCAGCCCGATGGTCTTGGCCGTCCGGAGGAGCATGGCCGCCAGTTTGGCATCGGCCTCTGACTGAGCAGCCGCTGCTAAGGGGAGCTGCTCTGCGGGATCCTCTGCCTCATCTGGCGTAAGCCCCTCCTCTGATGCTGCGATAAACATCCGATCCTCCTCGGGTGTGCCGAAGGAGGCGCTGTGTCCACCATGGGATGAACCGGCGCCCTCCCTCGGCATCTCGACGGAACCATGTTACAGTTCGGAATGTTCCGACGGGTCAGCCCCTTCGGAAGTCCGACCCGTCGGAACATTCCGAACTGTAACTGTCAGGTTACCCTTCTTCCTAACCAGAGTAGCCGCCAGGCTCCTAGAGCTCGACGAACTAGACCGGGGAGCAACGGAAAAGAGCCTTCTCACGAACGAGAGGCGTAACCTAAGCGCGGCCATGGACATACGCTCGCAATGAGGGCATGTACCATCCATAAACGCTCAGCGTGCTCACGGCCCAGGCATGTGAGACAGCGATCGTGTCCGTCGCTAGGAGTCAGAAAGCTACCGCATCCAGAAGTACACGGTCGGAAAGACATATCAAATGATAAGGCTCTCATTGACCGTGTAAGCTGAGAAAATTTGCTCTTTTAGCTGGTTGCCCAGGGAAGAACAGCGGCATTCTCGGTGCACTCGAGGCAGTATTTTCGCTAGAATGCAAAAAAGATGTCTTCCTCTTTCGTCTTCTTTTCTTCTTTCTTCCTTGCGCTCGGGAACAGTGATAGGCTCCGTAGCAGAAATCTGAATGAGTGGTTGCATGTCGCCATCTTATATACCCGTATGTACAGGGGTGTGGCGTAGCATGCAAATTCCACTCGCCAGATTTCATTGGCTTTTTCTTCTAAGATCGGAGGTGATTGGACTCCCAAGGGAGACCTCAAATACGTCAGTATTGACGTAACGTCATACAGTACGACTGAAGGGGAACAACTACAGTCATAATTTATTTTAAAAATATTAATATCCCAAATCTTCTGAGGCAAAACGATTGATTTCTGACAAGAATAGACTCGATCGCCGTCTCTATCCGCCGTAAAGCTCATCCTGTGTGCAGTCTGTGCAGGGGCGTCATGCACTCAATTATTTTTAAGGGGGGTAATTTATTTTTCTCCTTTTTATTCAAAATATTACCAGTTGTGTTAATATCATGAAATATCTTGATTCTCAAATATGTGTAAGTAATTGCATTTTGCACCTTTATAGATTATGTTAGTTGATATATAATTAGTTTATCTCTAATGGGCGATGGGCAAAGTTGCCTAATACTGTATTAACTATGCATAAAAACCCATTGTTAAAATTTGAATTTAGCAGCTGAACGTGGTGTGATTGTATCAAATATAAAAAGTATTCAGCTATTTTTGTCTTTTGGAAGATGCATTCAAAATCCACTTGCCTCAAAAATCTGAGGGGGCATGAGCCACTTTCAATGGGCATGACGTCTCTGAGTCTGTGCACAAACTTAAAAATTGCCACCAGAAGAAGCGTTACATCAGCTTTGGTTGTGAAATGCCATTGGCTCTTGTGTGTCTCGTGACCAGTTGCGTCATGGTAAACAAGTTCGGGAGTATCTTTTTGAATGTGATATGTGCGGTGCGAGATCATTTTCAGTGATTAAAACCTTATGATTTACACTGTTCTTTGCATAAAAATATTGGGTGACTTTCATATTGTTTAGAAGTGGGTAGGTTTAGGGTAGGGGTAGGGGTAGGGGTGGTGATAGGTGCTCCAAAATATCTATGAAAGTATACATTTATATAAAATGATTTCTATTTTTTTAAATATATGCAAACCATTAAATGCAATGCATAATGCAAACAACTAAAAGCAGTGGAGGACCCTGCACATCAAAAAGTGACACCAAGGGGTCCTGACCAGGCGTCAATATGTGATGATCTGGGAGTGAGAGTGTGTTGTTGACTAACTGAGGATGGCTGAATGTGAAGTGTGTGTTTTTGTGCAGGACTTGATTGTGGTGAAGATCAAGGACAGGTGCACTGATTAATTGTGAATAGGTGCTAGTAATTAATATTCAGGTGACTGTACTCATTCATTGCTGGTGACAGGGGAGCCTGGTGTGTCTGTGACACTGTAGTTACACTTGTGTATGTAAGCCATCATGTCTATATATGCTATATTTCACTATACTGAAAAAACTGAATCTGCCTTTGAGTAATTATCAGAGTAATAAATTATGTGGATTAAGATATTGACAATGACAAGGGAAAACCTCTTCAGTCTCACTTACATGCTGCTTGACATTACTAAATAAAATTAAAATCAAATGAAATAGACTTGTTTGTTGTTGCTGTTTTTAATTTTCAGAACATACATGAAATGGTAGGTGTGTAATATGGAAATTAAAGATATTAATACTGCTGTAAAGCTGCTTAGAAAATAGTGTAAAGTACTATATAGATAAAATTGACTTGCCAGTGCCTAATTGTAGTGCAAATTCTCTGTGCACAGCTTCTGAGGGTGATCTTTCTGAGTAAGTTTCAGGAATCTGAAGACATCTTAGCTCTCACCAGAGAATTTCACCATGTGTCCCATGACTCTTCTATGTCCTGTGGCAGTGGAGAGTCCCAATCAGTGTTCCCTAAGCTTGGCTCTCACAGAATAAATTTGCCTTGGATAGTTACTGGGGCTGCAAACCTGTAGTGTTGTACAGACTGTTGATGGTTGACAAGGCCCCTTGATGTTTGAAGGGTTTCATTTCATCTGGTACTTGAAAAGTGAAATAGTCTGTTTTGAGGTCCTAGTTTAGGCCCAGACTACTTTGTATGGGGAGATTATCTATGTCAAGATCCAGATCTTTTAGATTTTGTGATGGGAAGGTCTCCATGACCTCTCTCCTGTTTGAGGGAATCTTAAGCAACCTTACATTTGATTTGGCAAAAAATACAGTGGAAAGAGACTTTAACGCATCATCTACATCATTTTTTTATTTTTTTTTTAAGTATTAATCACATCAGAAAAACTCACATTAGATTATCTTACATCACCCTAAATTCGCCAATATCGACAGTTAAATCAGATGAAGATGTTCAACTTCTGTTTGTGTGTGTAATATTGATTTACCAGCATAATAAAGCTTCTCTATCGCTTGGAGGAGCTTGACTGGCCATGGCTTTCAAGTTATTCGGCTTCTCTTTGAACTTGGTGTTGTGGGGGATGGAAAACTGGCGAGTCCGAAGTACTGTAAATCATGGATACAATCTCCATATACACGCTGCCCCCTACACTCTCCACAAGCTGCCAGCTTGTGGTACTCAAAAAGAATAGAACATCACAATAATACATATTTCATGAAGGCAAGGCCTGTAGTGAGCTAGTACACTTCCAGCGGCAGGGAAGAGGGTTTGAATGGGGCAGGGTGAATGGCATGAAAGGTGCTTTCAATGAGTGGAACGGGAAATTTAGAGCAAAGAGATTATTTAACTTTGGGGACCTCAAAGACTGCAGGAATGAGGTTGCTGATATGTGAATACTGAGAGAGATAAGGATTTAGGAGGCAAAATAGAAGGTAATAATAATAATAATAGTAATAAAAAAGCAGAAAGTTGTGGGTTTAACCTCTACAGCTGAGTGTAGATGGGACACAAAACCACTAAAAGTAGTGATGGCCGCCAATCTGAATGTTTTATAAATATTCATTTATTTAATGAAATTTAAGACAGAGTAAAATCAAAAGAACAGGAGAATCGTGTCTGGGCGTTCACAGCTCCTCTGCTGATATTATTTATTTAATGCACTATTAATCAACTTCAAGTACAAACAATTTATTTTAAAATATTATATAACAATCATTTGTCTTATTATTTCACATTAGTGTTAGTAACATCAAAATAAATTTTTCTCCCTAGTAGGCCATCTACACACTATAGGTTCACTGTCCATACTCTGGCTTTCAGCTTCCCTTTTGACCCCTTCTTCCCTTCACCCCCCACACGTGGTACCAGGTCAGTATTCTGACAAATTTTAAAGTGTTGTTAATTCTTCCCTTGTTTGTATTTCATTATATTCTTCCATGAGTGCAACGCCATCCTCCTTCCATTGTCTTACTTGAGAGATTATTGGATTATCTTTGTAGGCGTGAATCAGTTCATTTTGCTCTTTTGCCGGCAACCAGGTGGTGGGTTGTCGTGATTCATCCTTCACTGCAGACATATACAGAGCAGCGACCCAGGCCACATCCATTCTCACTGATGCACGACTACCCACCCATGCCGCTTGTATTGCCCCTTCGGGTAGCTCTTATGTGCACTCTGATTCATACATTTCAATGTCCAGAGATAAACGAGAATAGGTGTTCGCATCAATCTTGACCTTCTCCGGCCAGTACTTGATATCAAACCAGAAGTCTGACAACTCCTCGACCCTCAGATGGCCTACTGCATTGCGCTTTGTCATGCTCATGGGCGACTGAACCCACAATCTTCAGGTTACGAGTCTAACTCCCTAACCATTAGGCCACTGCACCAAAATATTATCTAGCAACCTGCTTCACTGGTCACATCCACCTTAATGGACTCTCTGGTTTCAACCTGTTCCCTAGCCCTCCCTCCCTCTCGGGCCCCCCCTAACTTCTTAGTTCCATCGTCTCTGATGGTTCCGCCTGGCTTCCTGGCTCTTTTGTTTCTACTGGTTCTGCCTGGCCTCCAAGCTTCTTAGTCTTCTCTGGTTCTGCCCAGGTTCCTGGCTCATTCGTCTCTGTGTTAGGCACCTGGTTCTACCTTGGTCTCCTTTGCTGTTGTCTCTTCTGTAGTCTCTTCGTCCACCGGTTCCCCCCAGTCCCTTCCTCTGCCAGCCCCATAGCCATGGCCATGGTTCTCTTCCACCAAGACTCTCCCCCATTCCTGTTCCTGGTATGGTACCAAGTGTAATGTCATGTTGAAGGACATATTGTTACTGATTTTTTGTTTCCTGTGTTTAGTTCCTGTTTTCTCAGTTACCTTGGTTATGGATTATATGCTATTTAGTTTCCATGATTACTGATTATGGTCTACATTGGTGTCTTGTTTGGTTGTTAGTTTTCCCATGTGTTTATTGTCGTTTGTTTGTATTTGGAATTTGATGGTTATTGTCTCTGATGTTATTTGTATCCCTGCCTGCTTTACCGTGAAAAAGGGCCCTGGGAACATAGATCTGCTCCTGTTTCATTTCCTTCATAAATGCAGTAAAATAAGAATCTCTAAAAGTGTCATAAGATGATACACTGAGAATTTTGGTGCTTGAAAATGAGAATTTGATGTGTTGCAGTTATTTAAAATGCTGTAGTCATTGTTCATGGCACAATGACAATAACTTTCATGTGTGCAAACATTTTCAGTTTTACTGAAGCCTCTGATCATCTGTGAATTACATACATTCATATTTTTACAGTTCTGCATGAGGCTTTTGTCAGATTATTAACTAGGAGTTGCTGACTTTTATTAAACTTGTGCTGTTGCTTGTGCTGTACTTGATGACAAATGACAAATTGTCTGATAAAATCAAAATAATCATGGTACGTTCTTTAAGGACGCCATTGTTTAACTTCAGCATCTGTTTTTCATATAAATTACATTATAGATACTATCGGCATCTGTAAAAACATGTTAAAACACTGTAGTTGATGCTATTACAGTTTAAAATTAAGCTATAAGAAGGTTGTGTGATCAACATGAGATACAGGGAGTGTTACTCTTTAAAAAAAAAAAAAATTGTGACACTAGTAGCACTGAAATGACATAATGTACTTCACCTTTAAAAACAGATCAGCTGCGCGAGACTGTAAATATGTGCAGCCTGAATTGGGTTTGTGAGGTCCATTCAGTATTCTATTTGCTCACACTGTGAGTGTCACAAAGAAAATGTTAATGTATGTGTGATATTTGTGGAGTGTCCAGATGGAAACCATGCAAAGGAGAGGGCCAAGGTCATAGGAACACACACACATACAGTATATCTCATAGCTAATGTGACAAGACAGCACAAACGACAAGAAAATGAAAGGACTGAATATTTATTCAACGTAAAGAACAGCAAACCAGGACACATAAAGATAGAAAACAACACTAGAATACTGTTATTAGCTCCACAAACAAACTTTCACAACAAAAAAATCTAAGAGCAAAACACTTTTAAGTCAAGATTTAACAGAAATAACATTTCAGACAGTCTTTCTTAGAGCTACACAGTGGCAGGGAGGACCATGGGTCAAATAACCGAACAAACCTTTTAGATTGAACAAAATTAGCTCCAATTATTCCATACTAGTTGGCCATACATTAAACACACTGCAAATATTAAAGTCCATACATTTTATATACCTCACAGAAATCTGCACACTTAAGCCAAGTACATAACCTCACAATTATATGTAATTACCCATGGTTCACTGAAGAAACTTGGGTTTCATTTGTGTTTGACAACAGTTCCACTTGAAATCTATTGCAACATGCATGTTACAAAGTAAGTAAAGTTCATTAGGAACTTGATAAAGTAAAATGTCAATCTTTCTTCTCAATATATACTACGTAATCCTTATTGTTTGGTCTCAAACCCAAAACCAACCTACAAAATAAGCTGTAGAACGTGCTAGCTAGGCTGATCAAACATGTAAGCAAGAAGGTCATAAGGGCAGCAAAGTGCACAATCTTTAAATCATAATTTACATAAGTTTGTAAACGCAGATGCAAATGCTCTACTAGTGTGTTACAGGTTTCCTATTGTAAATAAATTATTGCGTTACATTTGATTGATAACAAACCTAATACTCAAACGGGGTGCTATCCTTAAATGTTTGCACCTTAACCAGATGGGATATTCAGCTAGCTATTAAAAAAAAAACAAGACAGTTTACATTAACGCTTACTATCTAGCGCCTCTTGTGGCAATGTTGAGAATACGACAGATACTAGCACTGTTTTATGGATTGCATTGCAATGACATGCATCACACTTGTACGACTAGAAGTGTATATGTTCACATATTTGTGTAGAGTTTTGAACTGTTTCATTAAGTCAAAAATGTGGCAGAACAACAGTTTGCTTTCTTTCTTTCTGCTTTCTTTACAACTACAATAAATAAATTAATAAATAAATAAAATAAAAAAATGCAAAAACATTGTCTCTTAAATAGACTTAAATGGACAAATGCTCCCTTAATTTTTTTTGTGTGCAAGAAACAGAATATCAAAGTAAACGACACTCATACGTACATATGTATGTGTATGTACGTACATAAACACACCCACCATTACTCGTTATCCATGGGCAAATCATTACCCCCCACACTTTTCTCTAAAGGTCATTTGGCACATCTGATAATTTGGCTATAATCATAATGTATGGTCGAGGCAGCAAGTCGTAAACATAGCAGTTTGTTTTGAGGCAGGCAGCTTCATCAATTCACTTGTGCTCCAGCACAGCACTTCACTTCAGATTAATTTTGACTTTCTTTTCTGCACTGACAGTTATGGTATGAGTTTTATTGCAAACGTATATCCACGATGCGCATCTCAGTAACTGTGCGACAACAGAAGACTGTTTATCTCAAAAATGCACAGATACAGAGGACATTGAATCGGTATGTCAGAGAAAGCAGTTTTCTACGTTCAAGGTGACTTAAACCACCAGTCAAAAAGGATCGTCCTAACAAGATTTAGTGGGATTTCAGTCATTCCCTATGACATGGCCTACTGTATGTCACCTATGTCCTTGTTCTATCAACCTTTTGGCATTGAATCACAGTGTAACACGACATAACAAAATATCTAGCATGTGCCAGAGTACAACAAGCATGACGTGACGAACCACCAAGAGGAACAAGATTGATGTCGTCCAAAAAAAAACAACAACAACAACAACAACAGCAACAAAAAAAAACACACTGTCCTTAGAAGATAATAACTTAATAATATTACAATAATAGAAGCCTGTAATATGCATACCTATGATGTCCTTCAGCTTTCCTTCTGCAGTTAATCACACCATAACAAGAATAAGGCATTTTGTAAAGAACAAGTCGCATATTAAACCCAGACAATTTTGAAAAGAAACCAGAAAACTCAACAAGATTACATCTACCAGCTCCACTAACCACAAGATTGTGTCAGATGCTTTGGGACATGCAGAAAAATTGCTGGATTCATTTTTTTCTTTTTTAATACAGTATATACAGAGAGCCTGGCAGATTGTACATTAAACATTTAGAAAACTGCACACATCTAGCAGAGCATCTAGCACTACTACTAGTGTTAGTAGCCAAGATGCTAACCATTCAACAGGACCCAGAAACTTTAGATCTGAAATACACACAAGGACGGCCAAAGGGGGACGTGTAAACCTGCTTTAAAGCGATAGTTTAAGCAAAATCAGCATAATTTGGAAAGTTTTTCAGTCAGAATTAATCAGTGATAACTTTATCAATTAGCATTTGTTGTGCTGTACTACAGTACATTTTACACACCCACTTGAACAGTAAAGTTTCACTGATATTAGCCTTCATTTGCATGTGAAAATCCAGATGTCGGACATATTAGACAAGTATGCCGACAAAGTTTACAGAAGTAATGTTTATGGTAATCAACACGACTACATTTCTCAAGTATCCTATTTCAAGTGGAGTGATGACATATAAAAAATTTCAACGTTTACTTGTTCTTACATTTGAATAAAGTATCATACCACTACCCTGATAGCACATGTAGACTACATCACGTCTGTTTATGTGCACATTTTCATCTGGAAGATCTATTTTTTAGTTTGCTTATTTCTACACATTTACACATGTCCTCAAAGCAACTGTATGCAACTTCTATACAGTTGATTTAAGATGTTTATGATTTTTAGAATGTTTGTAAAACTGCGTTTTAAAAGATGTTTTCCAAATTAAGCACTCTTTGAGACGTCTTAGAGATGTACGTGTGCTATCTGGGATAGCTATACCCAATGTTGTACCGATGCTATAAGGGTTATACCGTATACTGTAAAAAACATAGATCATGTATGCTATCAGATACTGTATGTAGTTAGCATAAATAGATTTAAATTCCTATATAAATATACTTCTTACATATGGTTTTATTTATGATTTGTTCTACTTGTGTCAACAATCAAAAGCAACATCAGTTGATCTAGCCCTACTATAGCTCAGGTGAGATGTAAGGAGTCTACGGATATGCGCTCCAGATATTGTATATGGCTATTTGAAGGGCTGTTATGAAATACAAAAACATAAAGCCTTCTTCAGAAAGATAACACATTAGCATATGTGGTGATGTAACTAATGAAGAGATTGTCATGCATTCATTTATAACACATCCTAATGTATGAAAAAAAAATAGAATATTACAACAAATATGAGCCCTATCTATTCATTTGCTAATAAATCCACTGATTGAAAACTAATGAGTGAGATTTTATGCCACATTACAGTTTTTCACAATCCCTAGGACAAATTTCTCCATACTAAGGTCACTTTGTATAACTCTTCACACAGTGAGCACAACAGCAGTCCATGGAAAATGTTCCATTGCTTTGGCACATAATACAAACTAAAAACTGTAAACATGGACAATGCAACATATCCTGCAGTGAATTCTACATAGTAGAGATCTATCATTCTTGTTTTGTAAATGCATTTTACATTATAATGCAAAGTCTATTGGATGAGTGATAATCTTTGCTAGAGTTATGAACGAATGAACTGATTTAAGACATGCATGATGTGTTTTGGTAGTTTTAATGCATTTTGGATGTGAAATTTGCTTCTGTGACAGGGACGAGGCAAACAGAAAAAAAAAAATTATATTGGTGGACCTACATAAACTACATTAAAAAAAAAAAAAAAACATTAACATAAAATACAGCGCAAAGGTTCAATACACAATATTTCTAAATAACTGATTAACATTAACGTTAATTTCAACATTTAGTAATGCATTATTAAAATTAAAAGTTGTATCTGTTAACATTCATACCTGAGCTAACACAAATAACAATGAACAGTTGTAGTTTTATTAACTATAACGTTATCAAAGATTTAGAAATATTGTAACAAACGTATTGCTCATTGTTAATGTTAGGTAATGTATTAACTAACCTTATCCTAAGGAAGTTTATTGTAAAGCATTACCTCAGTCTGAGACAACGGGGCTTCGCAGATGCAAATATGCAGTTTGCTGTGGAGAACAGTATCTTGCACAACGCTTACGCGTTTCTCTCCATTAAGGGCGATCAAATGCTATACCTATGCTAATACCATGCTTTAAACATGCTTAGTTCAAAAGTTTCCAATCTATAAATACATCACGCAGCCAGTCTGGTTTCATTTGTAGACGGCTTGGATTTACTGCTAAGACTTCCAATTGGGATAGTCAATATATACGTTTTAAAGAATGGACGTATTGATATTTGTTTCACTATTTTCAAATTGATCTCCTCAAACGCGCATTTTGGTATTATGTCCTAACGTAGTAAACATAGCATTGTGGGCGGGACAAACACAAATCATTGAATGAATCATCATTTTGAGAAGAGTATGGTAGCCTATGCACGTAAAGGAAGAGGGAAAACTAAGAAGCAGCCTGTAATTGACCATGAAAACTGGCATTTAATATTTAAAGCTAAATATATAAAGATACAGTATAGCAAAATAAGATGTTTATTATTATTATTTCTTAATAAAATTACCAACTTATTAGGCAGGCCACAATTAAAAGTGGGCAGTTTCGCCCCTGATGTGACAAGTGGAGAAAGCTGGTTAGGAGAATTGTGTGAAGAGTTTAGAAAAAGTGACCTAAGTATTGAGAACTGGGTCTTAGCGATGGTTTGAAAAAAAAAAGAAAGGAAAATGTTAGTGTACACTGTTCATGAAATGAATTGAATGAAATGGCAAGGTTAATGTTTTTTTGCTTAATATAGCTTGCTGTCACATAAGTACATACTTTACGCAACTTTTTAGTTTATCTACAAAAATGTCTCTATTTAAATTCACATGTAAACCTGGCACTTTCTAAGTGAATGCAAAAAGATTGTTTTTCCAAAACGAAATGTGTAATGAAATTAAACGCACTGTGTGAAAGAAATAAAATCATAAGGGAACAACAGCACATAAATATGCACACATCCACGTAGAGTGCATGTTCTCATATTATCCTAAATTAACATGGCATTTAAACTACATCTACATTTTGCATGAAATCTCACAGACAGGAAACTATGATATTGGCTTGCAATTGCCAAAATAACAATATTTTACAATTCAAATATCCATATTAATAAAAATAGTGCATTCACAAACATGAATACTGTATTGTTCGAAACATAAAGTGTAATGATCTACCAAAACCACCAACACTTCAGCGTGAGGTAATGAAAATGCATGTTCCTCCTGTGTGGCACTGGCCCAAATCTAAAATCCGCTCTTTATATTCTACACAGCCGAAATGCTTTATAGCATGTTACCGTGTGATAATTCGCTGAATACTTTCTCTGATCCTCACTGCTCGTATTGGCCACAAACAAAGCATTGCAGGCTGGCCCAGTGCCTTACAGTCGGCCGTCAGCACTAAATCAACTCGCATGCAGGACAGCTCTGAGTTTAATACCATCCTGTGAGAGTTCAATCAGCACTGACTTTTCTTTAGGCAGGCGTAAGCTTGTAGACAATGTCAGCATGTGCCAAACTATTCATCCCTACGGCGAGCGATTAAAAAGGCACACAGTTTCTTTATCTTGGAGCCTGCTCAGGCTGTTTAAACAATAAGAGTCACTGGACGAAAATGCACTGATAGACCCATGGGGATGTAAACACACATCTAGATGACACTACTGATGGGTTTGCAAAGAGTCAAACAACAGACAGTTAGTAATGATGCGCCTACGGACATCGCTACTGGCTGCTGAAAGGCTACAGGTTCTCGCCATGGCGACCGACAGCCAATGGTGACAGAAGATTTTCTCCTGATGATACACAGTGTGTGGAGAGGGGGAGGGGCTTTAGAGGGTAAGTAATGACCATCCGTCCGAGACCAGCAATACAGTCAGAATTAATATTCATACCTCATGCAACACATGAAATGGCACATACAAATCTAGAAAAACAAACAAACTACTAACTAGAATTGTGTATCGACATGGTTGTTTAAAAAAAGAATGGAGAATGAACACAGTAGCAGTAGCATCATGTTGCAGATTAAGACTGGACTGGCAGTTTATTTATTTCTTTGTTTTGGCTTGCCATGTTCATTTCTGTGGGCTGGACCGGTTGATGGTCGGCTTTCTGTTGACGTAAGTGGCCCAGTAAGCCAGGTTGAAGATGAAGAAGAGCACTGGAAAGATGATACGAGAGATCTTGTCCACTTTGCTGACGCGATTGTATGACTTTCTTACACCCTCCGGCACGTATTCACCATCCATTTTGGGTAGTCGGATCTCTCGGACCGGCTGGGATGGGGTGGACGTGGATGTGGCGCTCTTGGAGATGGTTGTCAGTCCGGGATCTTTGGCTACGCTCATGCTGTAGGTGGTTCCCACAATGTTGAAAGTGCTGTTGGACTTCTTGGAGAAGGAAGACGACTCTCGTCTCTGTGAAGGAGTCAGAAGGAAAAATTACGGCGATAATTATTAAAAGAAGAAAAATTGTCTTATTTGTTCTCTTGGGTAAAAGTGAAACATAAATCTTACTAATGGACCCTCTAGTAAATCTCTCTGTTTTCCCTTACTGCACAAAATATGACTTTTTTTTTTGAGTAATGTATGTACAGTTTAACTACTTATATTATTATTATTTTTTCTCTTTATAGTACTGGGAATTACATTCAGTGCAGCAAGAAAAACAATGTATTCTTCATAGCATATCTGATCTTAAGGGTAAATCGAACAGTGTGCTGATGACATTTAACGTAATGACATTTTTCCAACTTCAATAATGTATAAACAAAAATATTACTATTTTAAGCCACAATATAGAATGCACAGGAGAGAATGCACTAAGAATACATTTTAGCCATTTACAGTTGGATTTGCATAGTTTTAGCACTCATTTTACTAAAGTAATTATACAACAAGGTGCACTGATGCGAACATGTCCACCAAATCTGTACTGAATGTATTTCACACATTGCATTTCCCATATCTTGTCTGGAAGATGCAGCAGATTATTATCATTTCAGTGCAAATAAGGAAGTGCTCATCCATATACATCCAAATATCAGGGTACTGTTATGACTGAAGGCTGATGAATAGGCTTTTGCAGTCTGCTTTTGACAAGTGCTTTGATTAATTGGCCAAGGCTCTTGTGGGAAACATCTCGGGGACATCCTCAACAAAAGATCAGGGATTTTGTTAAAAAAAAAGAAAAATAGCTTCAAGCAATCTCCATCAAATACATATATCAATACATAAATCAGAACAAAGAGATTCTTAAAGCCATGACAGAGGTTTGTTACATGCAAAACAGTCAAAGGCTTACAAGCACCATGACTGAAGATGGCCATGGGCTATAGAGAACATTTTGTAGAGTGAAATGCAAATTCACTAAACATTTGTGTGTGATATTATTCATTGTGTTTATAAAGCACCCACACCCCTGTTTAACCAGGTGCTTTCTGCACTAATGTAGCACTGCACCATATAAAGTCAGGCTTATATATATATATTTGGACCCAAGCACAAATTTTATCATTTTAGCTGTTGACCAAAACATATTCAAGTTAGTTATATAATGAATATGGGCTTAAAGTGCACACTTTGAGCTTTAATTTGAGGGTATTCTCATCAAAATTAAATAAAGCTTAAGGAATTTGAGCTCTTTAATATGTACCTCCCACCTATTTCTAGGGACCATAAGTAATTGGACAGTTGACTGAAAAGCTGTTTCATGGACAGTTGTGGACCATTCCTTCATTTTTTTCCTGCATCAATTAAGCATGTAAGAGGTCTGGAGTTGATTCTAAGTTGCTCTGAAACCACCTCATATGGTCAAACGAACTCTGCATGCAAGTAAAACAGCCAATTGTTAGACTTCAAAAAGAAAACAAAAAAATCCAACAGAGAGATAGCAGGAACATTAGGACTGGCCAAATCAACAGTTTCCAGCCAAGTGAAGAACACTCTCTCTGTCAAAGTCTACAATCAAGAGAAGACTAGAGAAAACAAATACAGAGGGTTCACCACAGGATGCAAATAAGGCCAGATTAGACTTTGCCAAAAAACACCTAAAAAAAAGCCAGACCACTTCTGGAAAAGCATTGTTTGGACGGATGAAATTAAGATCAACCTGTATCAGAATGATGGGAAGAAAAAGGTATGAAGAAGGCTTGGAACAGCTCATGATACAAAGCATACAACAACATCTGTGAAACATGGCATGAGCATGCATAGGTTCCTATGGCACTGGGTTACTGGTGTTTAGTGATGAAGTGACAGAAGAAAGAAGCAGCTGGAGGAGTTCTAAGTTTACAGGGATATACTGTCTGGCCAGATTCAGCCAAATGCAGCAAAGTTGATTGGACTGCGACTCAAAACATACAGCAAAAGCAACAGGGCTACCAGAAGAATCTGTTCTGTATCCTCCCTGACACTGCACAGTGTCTGTGCAATAAGGCTTACTGGGG
This sequence comes from Labeo calbasu, assembly GCA_019740295.1. Taxonomy (NCBI): domain Eukaryota; kingdom Metazoa; phylum Chordata; class Actinopteri; order Cypriniformes; family Cyprinidae; genus Labeo; species Labeo calbasu. The sequence goes on from JAHKKF010513276.1 coordinate 29,701, forward strand.
GATAAGTGTGCTTGTGTAAGCTGCTCGGTCAGCTGTGTGCCAATGCATCTGTACTGAGGAGGGGTCTCGGTTAGGCCATACCACCACTGGCAATGAGTGAATTCTGGTGAGGCGAACAGATCTACCTGTGCCTGGCCGAACCGACTCCAAATCAGCTGGACCGTCTGAGGGTGGAGCCTCCACTCACCACGGAGCGAACTTGTCGCCCGGAATGTGAGTGGCACAAGAAGCTTGAGTCTGTGCTGGCCCCAGAGCAGGAGATGGTGGGCCAGTTGTGACATGCGAAAGGAGCGTACACCACCTTGGTGGTTGATGTACACCACAGTCGCTGTGTTGTCTGTGCAGACCAACACATGCTTGCCCTGAACTAAGGCCAAAACCTCTTCAGGGCCCGAAGCATTGTCAACAACTCCAGGCAATTGAAATGCTAAAGCAGCCGAGGGCTAACCAGACCCCTGAGGCCCCCCCGTCTAGACACTTGTTCCAAGGGCACCCTTGCCCGCAGAAACAAAAATATGTCCCCAGGGGCTGAAGGTTTGCAACACAAAAGTATGATGTACACACAATGTGTGCCTGGGCGCCATGCCCATCTCGGGACTCGGTATGAAGTCAGTGCTACAGCGGTTTCATATGCATCAGGTCAGCAGCGTGACTGCGGCTGAGGATGCCATATGCCCCAGGAGCCTTTGGTATATATCAGGGGGGCCGCAGAACTAAATCTGACTGCTCTCA
>JAHKKF010513277.1:0-25280 GCA_019740295.1 Labeo calbasu
TAAAGTTGGGTTTCATAGCGTTACGATTCCCGATCCCGCCCACTCCCGCTGACATTTTTTCCTATCCCGTCCCAATCCCGTGATTATTAGTGATTTTGATTCCCATCCCGCGGGATTCCCGTGGGAATCCCGTGACCCGCGGGATTCCCGAAAAAATGTCAGCCTCTACTTTGGAAGCTGATATTCCAAATATGTGACCCTGGACCACAAATCCAGCCTTAAGTAGCACGGGTATATTTGTAGCAATGACCAACAATACAATGTATGGGTCAAAATTATACATTTTTCTTTTATGCCAAAAAACATTAGGATATTAAGTAAAGATCATGTTTCATGAAGATACTTTGTAAATTTCCTACCATAAATACATCAAAACTTTTTGCTAAGAACTTCATTAGGACAACTTTAAAGGCGATTTTCTTGATGTTTTGATTGTTTTGCACCCTCAGATTCCAGTTTTTCAAATTGTTGTATCTCAGCCAAATATTGTCCTATGCTAACAAACCATACATCAATAGAAAGCTTATTCAGCTTTTAGATGATGTATAATGTCTGTTTTTATGACTGTTTTCGTTGTCCAGGGTCACATATGGTAAGGGGCGTAACATTTCCACCACACGCTTGAGGTATTCGGCAAATCACAACAAATTGAACAGCTGGCCAATCAGAGCACACCATGCTTTTCAGAACGATGAGCTTTGTAAAAATCGATGAATTTCAGAAAGACAGGGCAGAGAGGAGCAACAATAATGTGATGAAAATAATGTGCGTTTTTGACACTTAAACCGCGTAAACACATTGCATTACACTAAATACACAACTTAATATTTTTTTCAGCAACATTATATGCCCCCTTTAATAAGAGGTAAAGCAGACTCACCAAGCGGAGCCGTGAGGTTCCCAAGGACCGAGACAAACCCAGCAGAACTCTGCTTTACAATTCTGGTTTCGACACACCATGTGATTACAGCCGCCGTCTTTTTCAATGGTCACATGACATTTGGGACATTCCTTTCACGAAAAACAGGAATACCCAAATGTATTAAAGGAATATTTTGGGTTACATGCAAGTTTATTGACATCTTTACTGAAAATCTGTGGCATGCTGCTGATTACAACTGAAGATAAACTAAAATAAATTTAAAAAAACTTCAATTTATTTAAATAAATTAAGTATTGTATTAACAAAAGTACACTTTGCAGAGTGAAGATTTGAGACATTTTTATATTTTTATTCTCTTGTCCTGCATATCTGTTTGTTACTGCCAGGCAAATAAATGCAAATTATTTTGTTAAACAAACTGCCAGACCTGTTTAACAAAGTTCCTATTATGTCTGGACACAGAATATACCTAAAGTAGTATCTTCATCACAATAACATACACACATACATACATAAAATCAAGTGAATCGATTTTAAAAATCTTCATAGATTTCAGAGTATTTATGGATCCTTAGTACCTTGGTATTTGCTGCAATCCAGTTGGATGTTTCACTGTCATCATCACACTTCTTTATCCACTTCCTCAACCACTTCAACAGTAGAAATATTATTAAAGAAAAGGAAAACCTCTCAGGACAAATCTAATTTAAAAATATCAATAACAACAACGGAAACAATCTAACCTAAACATGACAATGAGTGCCTAATTAGATGTTAACATACCTTGCATTTTACAGGGTCATGCCAGTTCTCTCCACAATTGAAACTATTTATTGAGAAAACAAAACAAATAAATTAAAGAGCTGTTTATCCAAAAATTAAAATACTGTCATTACTTATTCCCCCTCACGCTATTCCAAAGCCATATGCTGATATTTTTTCTTACATATCAAAAATAACAGCATACAGCTGGCGTTGAGTCAAGAATGACAGAAAAGGGTGCAAAGCAGAACAAACTGCTTAAACTAACATAATTTCTATTATTGCAGCATTACTATACTGAGGCTCTGCACTGGATTCTGTATCAGACTCTTACCAAAACTGTCTCCCGCATTTGCAGCGAACTGGTTTGGCATCAGGATACTGAACTTTGACCACATGGTGGCAGTCAGGAGCTGGACACCATTTCAACAGTCTGTTACACTGTAGAAGAGCAAAGAGACAACCAGTGAAAAAAAATAACAAAACAGACAGACAGTATTACATACAAGGGCTGAGCAGTATTTCGAGTTTGTACGATATATATTAATATATATATTTTTTATAAGCGATACAGTACGAGGCAATACCATTTATATAGATATACAGTAGTTTGGACAGCAATATTACATTAACCATAGTCGTGCAGGTTTTTCAAGACGTATATGAGTTTATTTCTTCATCAGAACAAATTTGGAGAAATTTTTAGCATTACATCATTTGCTCACCAATGGATCCTCTGCAGTGAATGGGTGCCATCAGAGTCCAAACAGCTAATGAAAACATCACATGCTGAGGGTTTGTAGTAAACCAATTCGTCATTACCTTTAAACCATCACTTCTAGGCAAAATAAAAGCTGACAATCCATAATAATGGACTATTAAAAGAGTTGGTCAGTTTTGGACTGTTTGTTTTCACTTATAAACTATACACTGCATGATGTGTGCATATTTCTCTCTGGATTCAGATAAGACTTGCAATATTATGGATAGAGGACTCATACTATAGCAACAAGCAATCAGAGATACTCTTGTCTAATTTACATCCCTGCTCCGCCATCAAAACAAAAGAGGTCGGACTGTTACAGCTGATTTAGGGCGGGTCTGAGGTAAGACGCTCATATCAATCAACTATTGTGGGAGTGGCTAAGAATGGCTCGATTTGAGAAAGGGGATATTATTTTTTCAGATTAATTAAAAACCACTGCGCAGATTTTTATCATTATATTGTAGATGTGTACATACACTGCCAACACACATTATGTTCAAAAAACATGTAAAAGTGAACTTTGCATCCGATGACCCCTTTAATGATGAATTTGTTTTTTACAAACATGCAGCTTTTCACTTAACAAGACAATAATAGATGGACTGGAGTGGTGTGGATTACTTGTGGACAGGGCCTAAAACTAACTTTTTGGCACACCTGCCAATGGCCGGTGACCTCAGAAAATTTACCAGCCAAAAATTTTTTTTACTGGCCCTGAAACTATTCTTGCAAAAACAGGCAGTTACTTTAATTATATGTATTTATGGTGTAATTACTACATTTTCGTGTCAATCCATGTTCATATTTAGCGCAAACAATGAGCTGTCACTTTATTTCAGCACGTCCAGTACAGCAACAATAGACTCAAGTGTGGAAACGATTGCTGTACTGCTGCAGACGCACCGCTCCTGGAACAAACTGCCGGAACCCAACCGTGAACATGAGCGTGGAAAAAATATGCACTGCAAACGGAGTATGTGTGGAACAGGCATACAGTATCAAATACAAGTCTCTGTTTTATCCGTCGTCAGTGAAACACCATCGCTCACTAAAACACAGAGAACCGTCATGACGTTCTGACTTTTTATGTTTCCGTTCTGTTCCGGCACAAGCCTAGGTACATGTCATATAGAAGGGAAAAGTTAATCTTTCAAAATAAAGCAACAATATCTCATGAGGTAAAAGTTATTAGAACCTTGTCCTTGTCCAAGCTAGCCATCACACTGCCCTGACCTTATCAGCCCATATTTATGTCCACACTAATACGTTTTAGTTTGAAAACGCATCTTTTTCTCTCTGTTTTGGCCTTCCGTCCACACTGAGACAGCGTTTTTGGTCAAGGAAAACTGAGCTTTTTGAAAACGCCCTCCAAAGTGGATAAATTTGAAAACGGCGTTTTCGCGTTGCAGTGTGGACTGTGAAAACGGAGGCTTTTGAAAACGATGACACATGTTTAGTCATGTGATGCATATTGTACCAATAGATATCTATGTTTATACCGGTAATTGTGGCTGTTATGTGCTATTCACTTTCACACTGCTGCTAAAGATATATTTGTACACTTTTCACATTACAATCCTAAAAAGATGACAGAAAATGTAGTCAGTTGCTGTCCTGACTCCTGCAGSTAAACGTGAGGGCAGCTGCTTTTTAGATCAAACATGAGAGCGCGCAACGTCAGTGAATGATGAGATATTTCCGTAAATATGCCAAGAATTGCGATAAAACTTATTATGTCTGTTCCGTCTGTATCATCTAAGTGAGTTTTTACGCATGCGCAGTATGGCGAATTTAACGTTTTCTTACGTTTCAGTGTGGATGAGAAACATTTGGAAAACGCTTAAAAACGCTAGTGTGGATGGAGAGCGTTTTAAAATCGAAAATCAAATGTGTCCGGATTAATGTAGACGTAGCCTAGATCATATTTTTTGATCTGCTCTTCTCGTTTATGACAAAACTAACCAGTCACGATGGTTTTGTCTTCGGGAAAGATTACGCTTACGTCAGAAACAGTGAATCTCTTTAAATCTAGCTGTTCTCACGTGGCATTGTTATAATTTGTAAAAGTTTTACTCGCCAACGCCGATGTTTACTTGCATTTGGTGCTTGGCGAGTGTTCATTTTAGGCCCTGCTTGTGGATTATTGTGATGTTTTTATCAGCTGTTTGGACTGTCATTTTGACGGCATCCATTCACTGATCCATTGTCAAGTCAAGTCAAGTCACCTTTATTTATATACCGCTTTTAACAATACAGAATTGTGACAAAGCAGCTGTACAGTATTAAATAGGAAATGCAAAAGCATCACTGGTGAACAAATGATGCTAAATTTCCCTAAACCAGTTCAGATGAAGAAACAAAGTCATCTACATCTTAGACGGCTTGAGAGTCAGTCAATTTTCAGCTGTCATTTGGATTAACTTATTAAATTATTAAACGTATTTAAAAATAAAATAAAACAATATTCTCAAATACTAACTGATTTGATATTTTGGTATTTGGTACCTTTAACCCGGTTTATTCATGCAGCTGAAAGCAACGCTCAATTTATGCAACAAAAATGAAGAACATCTTACCTCTACAAAACTATTCGTGATTAAATGCTGATACTTCAACTTCACTTTAGAATCTGTGATCAGTCGCCTACAAAAGAACCCATAAAATCTCTTTAAAAAATGATTAAACAAAATACAGAACAAAAAACATAAAATAAATAAGCTAAATTCCCAAAAGCACTTACATTACAGTGTTATCGTCAACCAAAATATCACAGTTGTGAGCAGGACATGAGATGGTCTGCCCCATCCCTTCCTCAATGATTTTGGTGGTTAAGTAGTCACCCCAGCACTGCATGCAGAACTTGTGTCCACATTCAAGACCTGTGAAATACTAGGAAAGGAAACACACATTCCTAACGCATAAGTCATAGAGTTGCGTAAACTGAGTCACTTCAATGGACTTTTGTTATCACAGGCCTTTCTAAGGAACTGAAGAAGATTTAGGAGTGGTAGTGAACAAGATGACATTTGGCTTTAACTGGGAGACTGACCGAGTTTGGGTAGTTGAGATAGCAGATCTGGCAGGGCATATCCTGACTGGAGGAGCGTGTGCTCATTGGTCGCGTTTTGGGCTTTTTACTGGGGTTTATGACGTGGCACTCTGAAAACAACTTGTCCAGATTTCCATCAAAGTACCTGCAACACCATTTAAATGTTGCTCTTTCAAACAGCACACAGATCGATTATAAATCTTCATTCATATCTATTATCACAATCTCCTTTGCTATGCAAATCATCTATGACAATGTTAAAATAAATAAATACAGTAAAATAACTTGCCTCTCCATCAGCTTCTCTTTGTCCCAGTTGAAGTGACTGAGGAGTATTCTGGTTATCGTAGCTGGGTTCTGAAAGAGACATAAGGGGTGACAGGTCTAGTTCAACCAAAGTCCCTTTCAAGGAAAGTCTGTTTACTCTACAGCCATATTTGCAGCTATTTCGGGCATCCAAGTCTCATCTGACTGAATGGGGAAATCCAGAAATCTCAGAAACTGCTTGCCACACTCACATTAAAATACAGATATGAACTGTCCTATAATTGCGGTTTCTAATGCACAACATTACAAAAGTTACATTTCAGGTTGGTCCATATTAAGAGCCAAGACCCAAATTTATCTCCACCTATTACTTTTGATACAAAATTTCCCAGCATTCTTTGTACAGCATTTCACAGTCTTATTTTTATACACACCTATCTGTTACTCAGAAATTGCTAGCAATTTTTTAAATATTTTAAAACGTACTCCAATAATCTTTGTTTTATTTACAATTTTGAATTTTTTTTTTACAGTGTATTTATATATTTTAATTATTAAATATTTTTCATTTTTATTTATTTAATTATTTTTAATAATATTTATTATAGATTGTATAGCTCTGACATTTTCTTTTATTACGGTGTTACATTACATGAACTACTTATTACATTAAAAAACAAACAAACAAAAAAAACAGCTTTGCTCAGATGGTCTTTTTCTGTCTAAGTGGGTGGTGTTTGGTCAGGATAAGTTGCAGAGTGTACTAAACTTTGCTGTCATGTCAATCATCTGGCTACACAAGATTAGGTTTTCCCCACTTGACTGCTTACAAATCAAAAGGCAAAGCAATTTGTCTGTCAAGCTATTTATCAGTTAACTGCAACCCTGAGACTGAATGGGTGCCCATCCAAAGCACTATTTTTACTAATAAACACACTTTATTACTAGTACTGTTCCACTATTAAGTCTTTAATAGCTCAATTTATGGGTGACATAAGAAAGTCTAGTATTACGAAGACAACACTAATACTTTGAGGTTGTCCATATGCTAAACAAACCAATAAGTATCTAAAATTTATTGTGCAATAACGCATGCATGTGTTTTCTATAACAACATGTATGCCAACAACTGATGCAGATTTATCTAGCAGCTTTCTTTTCGTTTAGAAAAAACATTTATTCCTATATTCCTGATCTAAACACTCACAAAATACACAACAGACACCAATGGTTGTCATTCGTCCATGTACAAATACACATTTATAATTTTTCACCAGTTTTCTGATTTTCACTAAAGTTGCAATGCTAGTTTGTTTGATAGATGTGCTTTTGTTGAGTTCAACAGATGTTGTCAACCCAGTTTTTTAAAGTGTTTTGTGAGTGGTTTGGAGAACCAAACATGCTTCATAAGCTTGAAACTGTCAATATTGTAACAAATGTGTCATGTAGCATTAGCTGAGGTGACAGCGCTTAACTTTAGCCTGCTTCAAAACAACAGCAAAAACATAAAACACACTGCCATGTGATTCATAACACAATTTTAATAAGATTAAACACATACGATACGTTTAGATATTATCCATAAACGCTGTCAAATAAAGTTCAGTCTGTAAACTGGGTCGCGCTAGCAGAACTAGCTAAATCTAGCTGACGAAAAACGACTTACATTTACTAAAATAACACACAAACACAAGGCACCACAACACAAACCTAAAAATAGTAAATAAACCATGACTAAGATTTAAAAACATATGGTTAGTTTCGCAACAGTCGTCCTCTCATGTCAGTTAGCCGCTAATGCTAAATGCTAACAGCATCAGTCCTTCACATAAACAAACTTACGAACTCCCAGGAAAATCACAATAAAGCTGTTTGTTCTCTACCTGTATGACCTCGTTGACCTCCCTGATGCACTCCACCATGTGCTGGAGGATCTGCTCGGTGGTCAGCACCTCGAAGCGGTAGTCCTCATCATCCTGGCCGGGCCCCAGGCCGCCGCCGCCACTGCCGCCGCCGGTGTCAACGCAATCGTCGGGCTCTCCTCCGGCCACGGCGGGGTCCAGCAGCTCCACCTCGCCCAGGTCCTCATCCTCGGCCTCCTCTTCCCCGCTGTCCTCGCTGCACTCCTCCTCCTCTTCTTCCTCCTCCTCTTCATCATCAAACTCGTAGTTATAGCCCTCGTCCGAGTCCATGTCTCAGTGTTGTACGGGGTAATATAATAAAGTGTCAGTGTGTGAGTGTGTGTATTGCTGTTTGACCTGCGCTTTACTGACTGAGCGGATCCTTATTAGAGACCCGCCGCGTCACTGCTGCGTCACTCACCACAGTCGACCAATACAGAAAACATCCAACATGCTTTGCAGTTGCCCTCCTAAGAAATCATTTATCTACTTCTGTTAGTTAAGCCCTACTTGTAGTATACATAAATGTAAATATAGTGGAAATTAGATGTTTTTTAATTTTACAAAACCTAAAACACTATTTGAAAACATTTAATAGTTGTATTCAACTTTTTATATATATACTACCGGTCAAAAGATTTTGAACAAAAAGATTTTTTTATGTTTTTTAAATAATTTTAATTTTAATTAACTTCTGCTCACCAAGCTTGCATTTATTTGATCCAAAATACAGCAAAAGCTGTATATTGTGAAATGTTTTTACTATTCAAAATAACTGCTTTTATTTGAATATATTTTAAAATGCAATTTATTCCTGTGATCAAAGCTAAATTTTCAGCATCATTACTCCAGTCTTGGAGTGTTACATGATCCTTCGGAAATCATTCTAATATGCTGATTTGCGGTACAAAAAACATTTATTATTATTATCAATATTTAAAACAGTTGAGTACATTTTTTTTAGGATTCTCTGAAAAATAGAAAGATCCTAAGGTCAGCATTTATCTGTATTTCAATGGAGTCAGTACAAGTTTCTTTTTTTATGGGAGAAAAAGGGGAGGAGGGGGGGTTGCAAATCAGAATATTAGAATGATTTCTGAAGGATCAGACTGAAGTAATGATGCTAAAAATTCAGCTTTGATATCAGAACAAAAAATTAAATTTTAAAATATATTCAAATAGAAAACAGTTATTTTAAATAGTATAAATATTTCATAATTTTGCTGTTTTTTATCTTTGGATCCAACAAATGCAGGCTTGTTGAGCAGAAGAGACTTAAAAAACATTAAAAATCTTACTGTTCAAAACCTTTTGACTAGTGGTATATCTTCTTTCCTTCTTTCTAATTTAGACTTTTTTAGTCATAATTTAACTTAACTTAAGTCATAATTTTGACTTTTTATCTCATATTCCAACTTAGTAAGTCTAAGTCTATAATTTCGACTTATCTCGTAATTATGACAAAAGTATGATGATTTTTTTTCTTATGTGGCGGAAATGGGCTTCCATAGGATTGCATGGTTTATATAAATAAAAAAATAAATAAAATGAAAATATTACTGTAAAAAATATTGTAAATAAATGAAATATTTGAAAAAAAATTATTTCAGCTTCTTGCCTAGGCAGCATTTGTTGTTTTCATTTACTTTAACTTTATGTTCTAAAATAATTAAAACTAAAAGAAATATAGAAATTATAATATATAAAAAAAATACTACAACTGACAAAATTACTAAAACTTTAACTGACTTTTAAATGAAAATAGAAAACATAAAAACAAATTCAGAATATTAATGAAAACTAATAGTTTTAATTCTCAGATAGTCAAACAAAATTTTTAAAGGGGCAGTTATTGATTCTGGTAAAGCTTTACAGTAAGTTCCCATAGTTACTGTTAGTTAATGCATTAACTACTGCAACATTAACGGCAAATGAGAAGTGCATTTGTTACAGTATTTACATATTAATCTTTATCATTAGCTCATTAAAATACAACTGTTTATTGTTAGTTCATGTTAACTCAGGTTCATTAATTAGTATTAACAAATAGAACTTTTGATTGTATCAATTTGTTAGTAAATGTTTAAATTAACACTAATTACTAAATTAAGACTAATTCATTCATAAATTTTCTTTCATGGTATAGAAAAGGTCCAAATGATGAAGAATGTTTATTGTCCTTAAATATATATACTTTTTTTCTTTTTTAAATGCTACTTTTTAATTTTGTCTGAACTAAATTGTTAGGATCAAGGAGGTCATGACCTCTGACCTCCTCTGTATTTTAAGTGTTGAAAAGATTTATATTTCCCATAAATTCAAGAAAAAAAAAATGTTTTTTTCTTCTCGTCATGCTGTAGAAACAGTCCAGATAACGAAGAACATTTTTATATTCTGTCTTTATTTTTCAAGTTTTTTGCAACGAAGTGAAGTCATCTGTGGTGCTGTGCTTACGGCCCATAAAATTAGTTATTTTTCTTAATTAATCAAAATGAATGCAAAATTGTGTTGTATTGATTATGTAGTAAACTTCAAGTTTAAAAAACATTCAAGCACAATCACTGTAGACGGCTTAATAAAGTCAAGAAGAACAAAGTCATTCAGAGATCCATATGTTTTATTCTATTACAGGCAGGGCAGTGTAAGTGTGTGCATTAAATACATTCTCATTCTTGAAAGTTGAAAGACTGGCAGGGTAGTGACAGACATGAAAAGAGTTTTCTTTTCTTCTTTTTTTAAAGAATGAATGTTCAATAATTGTATATTATCTGAAGTCAGCATATGGCCACAGTATCAGATTTTCGTTCCTGAATAGTCATAATTCTTCTCTATAATGTTGATATATCAATATAGCTATACATCTGAGATAAAGTCATCACTATGGTACATGATAGAGCTTTTTTATTGTAACTCCCATTGATTTTATATCTATTTTCTGAACACAACAACTGGAAACAAGACACTATTTACACTCACGTGAAAAGGCAGTGCTATACACAACTTTGTTGTGAAAAAGTACAGCAGTCACAGCTTAGAAAGTGGAGTTATTTAGTAAAGGAAAATAAGCACTTTTATGCTATATACCTAACGTTTTATCATTTATGTCAGAAAAAGATCAACCTAAGAAGTGATAAGTTTGTTTCTGTCACATGCAGAACCTATAACCAATTAACAAATTATTACATGCTATAAAATACAATTACAATGCACACAAAATAAAACACTTGATGCATCTGTGACCTGCGACGCTCAAACCGCTGTACTTTTTCACACAACCACCCAAAAACTCAAACACTTCATCCTGAAACGATATATAAAAAGCAAGTCTAAGTTATTAAAATATTCGCCGTCGAGATAAACCACTATTTATTGTATTATAGCAACAACAGTAGAAATGATTTTTAAAAAAAGCAAATGAGAAGAAATCTCTCTATGCTTATTTTGCTACTGATTGCACGCCATACCCATACCGAATGAGACCTTTCTCGAAGGACGCGTCTCGTGCTGCGTAAAAGACGTCGCAGATTCGGGCGAGCCATTTAAAGGGCGCTTTTCGTGACTGGTGCACGTCTCGTACCATTCGACAACTCTTCCTGATGTCGTTTGCATTTATGGGCAGTGGTTTGTAAAAATAAATAATAACAGTAACTATATATTAATTTCACAGAGTTCAAACATTTGACTTGTACGAAGTTGGCTTTTTTGGCAATCGGTGGAAAAGGAAATGATATAAAACTTGCATGCGTAAATTCAAGTGGATTTATGTAAATAAGAGATGACAAAAGTCAGCAAAATGAAACGTTTTACACGAGCATACAGTATTTTCTCATGCACATCGAGAACTCATAGATGTCCACCAACCGTCAGTGCCACCGATTACACATACTCAGCAGGACATTCCACACAATCTGCGATTAAAAAATGAAAAAGTACAATCCAAACAAAAGGAGCTATTTATTATCCTTCGCCCGAGACGTCTTCGTCCCATTCTTCAAGGTCCTGAGGAAATTTACCCCCACTGCTTGTCGTTTGCACACCACCCGTATCTTAATGAACTTCCCTTTTCCCATCCCAGCCTTTCCCTTACTCGAAACTGCCAACCTTTGTGATAGCTTGGTGTCAATGTAAACATAATTTGTGAACGTAGGGTCATTTGTGCAAGCTTCTCGATATGCTAGCAACATCTTTAGTGTTCGAAGGAGCTTGTCAGGCTCTCGTGTGTTGCAGGCAGCGATTAGGACACTTCATAATGGTGGTGCACAAGACACAATGCATTCAGACATGTCTTACAATAGTACAAAATGAGGTCTTCTGTTCTTGATGAATCCTTAATGGTCCATAAGTCTGGAAGTCTCGGACTGGCCGCGTTGCTACGCATGCATGTTTCTACAATCCGTTCAGGAAAAGGAACCGTAGGGTAAAATAAATAGTGTGCCATTACACCATAGACGACAACACAGTTTCCTTAGGGCTTTCAGTTCGAAGCGCGGATGTATGGTTGGCGGGTAACACTCCGTCAGCAGGAGAAAAATCGTTGAGTTCTCCGGAGGATGAAAGAGGGAATGATGGCGAAAGCGAGATCCCGGAGGACGGGTCGGCCGAACCGGCAAACGTACGAGGAGGCTTGGGAACCAAGTTGGGCTCTAGAGTAGCTCTAGCCAGTAGCTGCCTGTCCTTGTCTGCGTTTTTCACGTGCTGATCCGCGTGGAGTCCCTCAGCCTGGCTGTACGATCCCCGTCCGGATTCGGATTCTGCATCGGACAGCTCAAGGGGCGGAGAGCTGCTGCCGTCGAGCCTAAATAGAGAGTCCAGGTACTGGGCGAACTCTAGGACCGCCTGACTGGGAGTCCCGTTGGACAGTGGCGGAACTGGTGAAAGAGTCTTGGACTGGCCACTCTCGACTTCTCCCTCTTCAAACTCTCTGTCCTTGGGCGTTTCTGGCGTCCGGGATGCTACTTGATTGTTAGGAATAGCTGATGGCTGGCAAGCCACAGGTGTTCCTGAAGACCGACGGAAGTCCTGCTCGCCCTGGTTGGCCGGCTGATCTACGATAGTTTGTCCAAGCGAGAGCGGAGAGAAGTTCCCGCTGTTGCGGGTGTTGAGATGATGGGCGTCGTTGGAAGGTACTTCCAGTTCTGGAGGAGTAGGGCAGTACGGGCCGGCCTCTCCGAGTTCACGGTCCAAGCCGTCTGCGGCCAGGAGCTCCGTTCGGGAGCTCAGCGACGGATTCTCTTCTGGGATGGGGGCGTCCAAAGGGAATGGTAGACTCCCCAGACAGGGCGAGCCTCTCAGGGCGGCAGATGATCGGCGGGAGTCCAAGCTGTAGATGGATTCGGCGTCAGATAGGCTTTCCATGATGGCCAAGGGGGCTTTGCGCTCCCGCAGCTCCACCGCCAATCGCTCACGGGCGCCGGTGAGCACCACAGGCACAGGAGGGGGCGGACACTCCGAGAAGCCATCCAATGAGATCTCAGAACGGGCACAGGAACTACAGCAGGATAGGACAGGACAGGAAGCGGGCACGGGAGGAGAGTAGAATGTGGAAATAATAATCAGGCAGCATGGAGGGGATGACAAATAAAATGAGGGAAGATGGAATAAAAATAGCATGGGAAAAAATGAATGAGTAGTTAGGATGGTGTAAAAATGTAAAAATATAAAATGGAGGGAAAATAAGATGTATGATTTTGAAGAAAAACATACAAAAAAAGGTAAAAATTATATAAATTTAATACAATTATTTTTTACATATTTATATACATATATTTTTTTAAAGATATGTATAAAGATGACAAATAATATTTAGTTAAAAAAGGGGATGAAGGTAAAAACAAGCAAAAAATAGAGCAGAGAACAGGGAAAAGAAGGAAAAAATTAGAAAGACGGAAAAGAAAGGAAGGTTTATGGTTAGGCAGCACTAATGTGACTAACGTCTAGGCTGATCTTTTCTACTAAACCAAAGAGGACGAGGGGGAAACTGTATAGTACCATACACTGTACCTCTGCAGTCGGCATGAGTGAGAAGGACATGCAATAGAGTTAAAAATCAATCGATAGAAATGCTTAAAAACACCTAAAGAAAGTCTACTCTCATTGGTATGATCTGATTGGTCAGTCAGCTTGTTTCAAACACCGATTTGCTCTCGTGACTCACCGGACACTACTGTTTCTGCGGTGATGCGTGGCAGGCGTGGGCTGCGGTGAATTGGAGGCATCGAGGAAAACCGTTTCTGGATTCAGGTCCACTTCTGTAGGACTAACCATTATCTTAGCTGCAGATAGCAAAGCCGTCTTCCCTTTGTTATAGTTTTCCAACACCTGCAGGACAGAGAAGAAAAGAGGAAACACAAGGCAGATGATAAAAACTACAAATGAGAATAAAAATATACATGAATATATGAATGGATGGGAAGAAATAAGCAGGTCTCACAGCCTACTTGAAATTGTGAAAAAATGTTATTTATGTACTATATTACATCAAAATAAAATGCACCTCAATTCATTTTTACAAGGAAAGGCGACATTTTTATCACATGCATTTGTTACAAAGTCAACTGCAGATTACTGAAGCATAATTTTCTTTGAACAAAACTTGTAAACAAACTACGAATGCCTTAGATATTCAAAATCCCTTTATAACAGGTTTTCACTTTTCATTTTTTTTTTGACACCAACTGTAACTGAGCCATCAAGCATAACACCTTACATAAGAATATTTCATAATTTCAAACACAATTACACGGTGAAAATGATCTGTATTATGTGCATGATGAACACAAATCCTGCAGAACAATCAATAAAGGCAAAGGTAAAATGACACAGCCACAAGATGATAATGTTGTTTTCTTTATTAATGTGTGTAAACATGAGTATGGTAGAGTTAGAGACAATAATTAATGATATCAGTAAATGGATGCAATGAAATGAGAGAAACTGTAAAACAATGATGTACATATACCATGCAAAACAAAACAAAAAAAAACAAAAATACAAACGACATACTACAAACAACAATAAAATAATTGCATAAAACAGTTTACTTAAAATAAATGAAATTATAAACTTCAGTCAACTTGAGCCTATAAAACCAATTACAGGCGGTTAGAGACAAAACAACAATACTAGGACTAAAAAATAATTGTTGGATTAAGCATTAATCTTCTTATGAGAGTTTAATGTAAATAAATGCATCTTGAGTGAACAGTAAACTGCATGTTAGGTCAACTGGTTAGTGAGTAAACATGATTTTTAGTCTAATAGTGTCTCCAATATTAGTGCAAAAAAAAAAAAAAAAAATCCACATTCCTCTATATAACACAAAAGGAGATATTTATCCTGGTCATACATTGTGGAGCAACATTAGGTGAGAAATTATAACACAATGTTCCTTTAAATGTATCCTTTGAGGCAGAGCTACCACCACTAACAAGCAGGGCAAACCATCGCTGATGAGAACCACCACAGGCCTAAATCCACCTCCAAGAGTAAAACACCAAGCGTAAAAAGACCAGGGCACATGTAGAGGGAGAGAAGCTGCAATGAAAATCCTGCTGCAAATGGCTAAAGCATAAACCACACACCAAAACAGGAAGTTAGGAAGAGCTAACAGAGAGACCAGGAACCTGCAAAAACGAAGAGAATGACACCACAGATGCCCAAAGCTCGAGCTGATGGATGTTTCTGGCAGAGAAGAACAGAGATTATTAGCTGCAAAGGAAGAAAGCACATGCTTTTGGTTGTACTGTACATTGTGTAACATACACTCATGTTGAAAAGTTTGGGGTCTGTAACATTTTTTTTTTTATGTATTTGAAATAAGTCTATTATGTTCTCCAAGGATGCATTTATTGAATCAAAAACAGTAAAAAGTTGTGAAAAAAACATTACAATTTAATGTTTTTTATTTGAATATACAGTTGAAGTCAAAACTTTACATACACCTTGCAGAATCTGCAAAATGTTAATTTACCACAGTAACAGGGATCATACAAAATGCATGTCTTTTTTATTTAGTACTCACCTGAATGAGATATTTTACATAAAAGACATTTACATATATTCCACAAGAGACTTAGTTCAGAAGATTACATACACTTGATTCTTAATACTGTGTTGTTACCTAAATGATCCTCAACTGTGTTTTTTTGTTTAGTGATAGCTGTTCATGAGGTGTTCATCCCTTGTTTGTCCTGAACAGTTAAACTGTCTGCTGTTCTTCAGAAAAATCCTTCAGGTCCCACAAATTCTTTGGTTTTTCAGCATTTCTGTGTATTTGAATCCTTTCCAACAATGACTGTATGATTTTGTGATCCATCTTTTCACAATGAGGACAACTAAAGGGCCTCACATGCAACTATCACAGAAGGTTCAAATGCTCACTGATGCTTCAGAAGGAAAAACGATGCACTAAGAGTCAGGGGTGTAAACTTTTGAACAGAATGAAGATGTGTACATTTTTTCTCATTTTTTTCCATTTAGTAC
Organism: Labeo calbasu; assembly: GCA_019740295.1. Taxonomy (NCBI): domain Eukaryota; kingdom Metazoa; phylum Chordata; class Actinopteri; order Cypriniformes; family Cyprinidae; genus Labeo; species Labeo calbasu. The sequence goes on from JAHKKF010513277.1 coordinate 16,110, forward strand.
TGTCCTTTAGAAGATACTTACCTGTTTCCCAGAATAAGTTAAACTTATTCTTATTTCCCAAAATAAGTTAAATTTACTCTGATCTTCAAATTCAAAAAGTTTTCACCCCCCGGCTCTTAATGAATTGTGTTTCCTTCTGGAGCATCAGTGAGTGTTTGAACATTCTGTAATAGTTGCATATGAGTCCTCTTAGTTGTCCTCAGTGTGGAAAGATGGACCTCAAAATCATACAGTCATTGTTGGAAAGGGTTCAAATACACAAAAATGCTGAAAAACCAAAGAGGACTCCTGAACAACTATCACAAAAAACAACAACAAAAAAACAGCTGTGGATCATTCAGGCAGCAACAGTATTAAGAATCAAGTGTGTGTAAACTTTTGAACAGGGTCATTTTTATAAATTCAACTATTATTTTCTCTTGTGGATTATAAGTAAACGTCTTTTATGTGAAATATCTTATTCAGGTCAGTACTAAATAAAAAATAAAAAAAAATAAAAAAAATCACATACATTTTGTATGATCCCTTTCGGTTATTAAGTAAGGTTTATGTGAACTTTTGACCTCAACTGAATAATTTTAAAATTGTAATTTATTCCTGTGATGTCAAACTCCAGTCTTCAGTGTCACATGATCATTCAGAAATCATTCTAATATGCTGATTTGCTGCTTAATATTTATATGGAAACTGAGATATTTTCTTTACTGTCACTTTTGATCAATTTAATACATCCTTGTAGAATAAAATAATTAAAGAGACAGTTCACTACCTTTCTGGGCCTTAAACTTGGTAGTTGCACTGCTGTCTATGCAGGGTCAGAAAGATCTCAGATTTCATCAAAGCTATCTTAATTTGTGTTCTGAAGATGAATGAAGGTCTTTTGGGTTTGGAACGACATGAGGGTGAGTAATTAATGACAGAATTTTAATTTTTGAGTGAACTATCCCTTTAATGTCTTTAAAATATTTATATATATTTTCCCAACCCCAGACTTTTGATCAGAGGCTTGAGATATAACATGCGGCACTAAATGTGTTCTCTTCAGATTGGGCAGTCGAGGACCTCAATCTAGCCTGAGGAGAAGTTAAAGATGTGTTATCAAAGTCTGAGGGTTTTGTAGAACGGTTCTCTGTTGAGAGTTCAGCTGATGTGCCGTTAGTCATTGGGCTCTCTGAAACGTCTGGATTTATGCTGGTTTTTAACAGAAACTCTGGGGGAGAAGAGGAATCTGATGTGTTTGGAAATGGAGTGATACTTTGGGAAGCAGGAATGGATACATCTGTCATTTTAGAAGATAAAGAGTCATTAAAGGGGATGGTTGAGTCTTGGACAGATGAGGGCATTTCTAATATTGGCAAGTCCAACTTCGTAGAGGTCAATGTAATGTTCGACTGGTCAATGTTTTTGGGAGCACATGCAACCGTTGGGGATTCAGGCTGAGATGAACATGTTGATGGCTGTTGAAGGGCACAGAAATTGTCTCCTGGCTTTATATCTAAACTAATGGAAGATGTATCTACAGTAACAGACATGACAGGCGATGGGATTGGGGTGAGAGTTTCTGTCATAGTGTTTTGAGGGTTTGACTTGAAAGTTGCTGGAAGACCGTTCCTGTGAGTGTCTGAAACTCGTGGTTGGACAGAAACCGTTTCACTGGGAGTCTGAGAAGCAGAGCATGTTTCTGGAACTATAAAACATTCATCTGAACAGAGAGGCGTTAGAGAGGGATCTGGGAGTATGTTAGGGACAGAAACACTCTCTTGGATACTAGCTCTCTGGCTTCCAACCTGTGCAGCAATCAGGTCTGAAATTAAATATGGGTTTTCCAGCACCTGTGAACACAAACCAACACATTACCATACAACAGACATATGAACAAAGAAACATACTTTCAGAAGAAAACAGAGCAACTAGATTTGCAGGAGGAGAGGTTACGCACCCATAGTTACTTAGGGTTAGGGCTCTGAACAAACCCCCTAACCGTAAGTATGAGCAACAGAAACAGCAAGAAGAAGAAGAAACAGCCATGCCAGAAATGCTTTTATGCTCGTGGAATTCCGATGACGGTAGTTTCAGAGGGACAAAAACAAAGATGAACCCTTATGTCCAGCAAAAACAGACAAAGGACACACTATGGCTAAGACGTTGACACAGACCTGCAAAACACATACCTGGAGTCTATAGCAGCCCAAAAGCCTTATAAGCAATTGATTCTTGACCCCAAAACCTTAAAGCCATTCCAATAACCAAGGCAAATCTGCGCACACCAGAATCCATTGGTACTTACTGTATTTTACATGTTACTTTAAAGACTGGGCAATTTAGACTAATGTTTTTAGTCAGCATGAATGCATTAAATTGATCAAAAGTGACAGAATGATTTCTGAAGGATCAGAAGAGTTGAGTAAAGGCTGCTGAAATAATATATATTATATAACAATAATAATCATTTATAAATACTATTTTACTAAATAATATTTATAGTATAAATTGAACACTTCACAATAGCATTAGTTAACTACATTAGTGAACATGAACTAAGAATGAACAATACTAATGTTAACAAATGACACTTTATTGTAAAGTGTTACCATATAAATACTCTTTATTATTATGCTGCATATTTTAAATATATATATATACATATATATTTATATGTATTTATAAAAACATTTTAACCACACAGTGTTTTTTAAGTGATGACGCAAATGAATCAGAAATGAATCAAACTTGCCAACTCAAGTTTTGTTACTCAAGTTTAAACAGAGGCATTAATAAAATATCTGTTTAACACTCTCATAATTATATAAAAGTCAAGACGCAAACAAGGATTGCAAAACTAGTCTAATGAGACTACCATTTTACAATAAACTTCTTTAGTTAACTACATTAGTTAACATGAACTAAGAATGAACAAAACTTCTACAGCATTTACTAATCTTAATGTTACTTTCAGCATTTACTAATGCATTATTAAAATCACAAGTTGTGTTTGTTGACATTTGTTAATGCACTGTGAACTAACATAAACTAACAATGAATGACTGTACTTTTATTAACTAACATTAATAAAGATTAATAAGTAGAGTAATAAATGTATTGTTCGTTCATGTTAGTTAATACATTAATGTGAACACCTTGTTGTAAAGAGCTACCAATGAGACTTAAAGAAACTTATAATATATAAGTGTATCAAAGTTTACTATTTTACTTAATATTATTACTGCATTTTTATATGCTGGATCCAGTGTTACTCAGATTTTCCCAGAATGGCATTTCATCAGCTACCCAATCATTGACTTTGCATTTGGCAAGAGTTAGACAGAAAAGCGTGCACAAACGCACATACACACAAACACACACCTTGTTGAGGCCATCCATCACCACATGGGGCATGTGTTCATTCAGCATGGCTGGAGAAATGATGACCTCATCAAAGGCCTTGTTATCCCCCCACAGAGCGGAGTAAGTGGGCTCTTCCTGACCACAACTACAGAGAGAGAGAGAGAGAGCGAGAGATGGGAAGAGGAATCTCAGACTTGCAGTAAACCTGTGTAGACTCTTGTGCAACTTTGACTCAGATAAATGCAGGATGTGACACATTCAAAGTGCATTACTGGAAAGTATTAGTATTCATTACTAGAAATAAAGAGGTCCCACTCTTTATAACAGCACTGAATTACAAAAGCTATGTCCAAACATATGGAAGTCCACAGAGGCCAAGCGTTATTATTTGTCTGTTTTGCACGAGTGATCCCACATGTAAGCAGATGCATATGAAAAATCATGCAACCATCAACAATAAACAGCATATAAATGAAACCTGCCTAATGTTACCCAGTGAAATGTCAATCCAGAAACAGGTTGAAGCTAAAATAAAACATTTATTAATTTATTAATATAGCTAAAATATATATATTTTTTTTAACAACAAAATATTCTGGGGGCCATGAAATTTTTGTGAAAATGATCAATAATGCTGGCGGTGGCTGGAAACAAAAACGCTGGAGGGGAAGGAGTTAAACAAGCATCACATTAGCAAAATTTTAATAGAAGTTTTTGTAGACCCTCAGCTGCCATCAAACTATCAAAAAAAAAAAAAAAAAAAAAAAGTATGACAAATAAGGAAATTAACTGTTCTAAATTAGAGTTCAATTTTTTTAAATTAATTTTAAATTTTAAATTTTAAAATTAAATTCTTTGATTGATTAGTCATTTATATGACTTTGATTGATTACATTTTAATGTATTTTATTTAAAGCACTTTGAATCACCGTTGTGTATAAACAAACTTGCCTTGCCTTGTAAAGAACAAATGACTAAAGGGTTTGCCCAAGAGAAACAGATTTTACAAATAATGATCATACTAGTACTTACACTACTGTTCAAAAGTTGAAGGCCAGTTAAGATTTTCTTTTAAATAATTAAATAAATACTTATATTCAGCAAGAATGCAGTAAATTTATCAATAATGAAAGACTTGTACACAGACAAACACACACACACTCTCTCTCTCTCTGTTTCTATCCAAAAATGAAATGACATCACTGTCTCCACAAAAAAACATTCGGCATCATAATTATTTTCAACACTGATACTAAGAAATGTTTCTTGAGCAGCAAATCAGCCTATCAGAATGATTTCTGCAGGATCATGTGACACTCAAGACTGGAAAAATGATGCTGAAAATTCAGTTTTGCATCACAGAAATAAATAACATTTTAAAATATATTAAAATAGAAAATAGTTATATTAAATTGTAATAATATTTCACATTACTACAGTTTTTACTGCATTTTTGATCAACTAAATGCAGCCTCGGTGAGCATAAAACACTCCTTTTAAAAACTTCCTGCATCCACACGTTTGAACAATAGTGTATATCTACATCATTTCCTACAGCTGAATTAACAGAGCGGCTCATCTAAATAAGCAGGATCTCTAAAGCTGGCATTTCCCAGTGCCAGACATTTCACTATGGTACCTACCACTGGAATGCACCCAGTATCTGAAGTGCACACAGCCATTTCCTTGTTCCATTAATCCATTCAATTCACTTCCTCTCTACTCACCACATCTCAGGCGGGTGGTTGTGCACCACATGAATGACCCGTCCCGGTGGATACAGCGGCGTGGAGGCTGACAGGGCGATGCTCAGGTCACTGGGGTGAAGCCACAGGCGAGAATTAGAGGGGGTCACACCCTGAGATACAGGAGCTTCGTCATCCATGGGCAGCTCTGATTTAGGGATGCACTTCGTACCCCCGGCAATGATCCGCCACTGATGGAAACAGACAGAGAAGAACATACAGGCTCTGTTCCAAAACCTAGTGAGCTGCCTACGCAGACAGCATTTCAAACATCATTTCCTGCTGAGAGCAGCTAACCACCAAAGTAAGCAGCGTGATTATGCACATTCATAAGCAGAAATGCATCACACGAAGGCCAAATTTTTCACAAAGTTCCTTGAAACTAATCAGAGGCTGGCATAAAATATAAGTGAGATATGAGACGCTGTTCATGATGCAAGCAGCATTAATCTGGCAAAGGAGGTGTGTACGCTTTCATTTCTTGCATCATCTCAGCTGCACATCAACGCAGTGTTGGGTTTGATAGAAAGTCATTTATATAAGCTAAATTAAGTAGGTGACTACTTTTCCGGACAGCTGGTCTATTAAAAGTTATGTAAGCCCTAACATAGAGTACACTTCTGTTCAAAGTTTGGCGTCAGTAAGACTTTTATTTTTTATTTTTTGAAAGAGATGAAAGGAACAGTTCACCCAAAAATGTTTCTGAAAGTGTACTCACCCTCAGGCCATCAAAGCTGTAGAAAAGTTAACGTAACTAAATTTAACGTTCACTTGTTCACCAGTAGATCCTCTGTAGTGAATATTGCACGCGACTGCCCGATCAGCATATTTGTGTTTGCGCTGAGGGGAGCTTCAAAGGTTTCTACGTGTTTTTGGAACGTTGAGTAATGTATCACAGACATATCTCACGAATCCTTTCATAAACAAAGTGCAGAGGGAGTGTAAATAAGAGAATCATTGTGCAGTGTAGAGAGCTTTGTCGATTATAATGGAACTTTGTGAGATCGCGATGAACTAAGATGAGTGACAGCTTTTAATGATTTTTAAGGGAGTTTGTAAATGAGATATTGATTTAATACAACAGTTAAATAAACAAGAAGTTAATATTAAGTGACTTACATTGTCTGACTATAACACTATTGCCTGATTTTGCTCTATTTCATCATCAAAATAGTCTGAAAGTCACAACTGAGCTGCTGCACATCTCCATTCAAACACAGCAGTGTTTCGTTTATGAATGAACGTGCATTTTTAAACAAATCTAGTGAGTCAATGATTCAATTTTCCATTCATAATGACGGTCACTTGCTTTATTCTGGAATGAATCGGCCGTTCGAAAGAATCAAATGAATGATATGATTCGGTAATTAAATCAGTGACCTACTGGCAGATTTTGTTTCATTTTTAAAGTATCTTTTCAGTTATAAGCCACTTTTGTGTTCTTCTGTGCCACCTCTGTAGTACAAATTAATTTTGTTAATACTGATTTAATTTGATTTTTTAACTTGTTCTATTTGTTCTTATTCTGTTGTTTTAACTAGAAATTTAAAAAAATCTTTAAAAATATCATTTGTAAAAAATTTGACAAAAAATGACATACTTTTAATAAAGTTAGAAAAATCCCATTACAAAGGTAAAAACAAAATTCCTCTCTAATTCACTTTTAAGGAGTCAAATATCACCTTGTAGTGGGAAGGCTAATTTTTGATCAGAGTTTTGAATTATTGAGGTGCTCCTAAAAAGAAAAGCAAGCGTAGAGCCCTGGGGTACCATCAGAATGAGAGTCAAAACAGCTGATAAAAACACCACAATAATCCACAAAGAATCCACACCACTTCAGTCCATTAATTAACATCTTGTGAAGTGAAAAGCTGCACATTTTTAAAAAAAAAAAATAATTTATTCATACAGCATTTTAACTTTAAACAGTTGCTTCTGGCTAAAGTCCATAATCCCTAATAATGCTTTCTCTAGTAAAAAAGTCTATCCTCTGTTGTCCTCTCACATCAAAATCCACCAACATATTTGTTTGGATTGTTTTTGCTTGTAAATGGCACTTGACCTGTGCATATTTCACTCCTGATTCAGATAAGACTACTTTTTCAACTGAAGAAAGCAATATTTTGGAGAGAGGAAAAGTACAGATGGATTTGTTTTTCACATAACTGCAGCTTTTCATTTCACCAAAAGTTAATTGATGGACTGAAGTCATGTAGATTACTTGCAAATTTATTGTGATGTTTTTACCAGCTGTTTGGACTCTCATTCTGACGGCACCCATTCACCGCAGAGGATCCGCTGGTGAGCAAGTGATGTAATGCTACAGTTCCCCAAATCAGTTGGATGAACTAGTCCTTTAATCTCTTTAAAATCTTACTGACCACAAACTTTTGAACATCACTGACCCAAAACCTTTCCAGGGTAATGTACTTTTAAACTGCAACCAAATTTGAGGCCCAAACCCACAACCTTGAGAAAAGAGTTTAATGTTCCACTGACTGAACTAGAAAAGAGATGTAAAAAAGAGAAAATCATTTTGCACTGCAAAAATTCCTACATCTGTGGTTATAATTAGTAACATAACAATTTATCATTTACTTTATTCGCCCAGAGGAAAAGGATATGGGTGAAGCACAATGTGACACATATAATGAGGGCAGTTAATTACTGGCACAATTCAATGATGATAAATGCTACTGCACTACATGCATGGACTAGAATGCTTGAGTCTGTACATATTTGTACATATTTATTGTACAGTCATCATTATGGCAAAATAAACCACATTTGCCATTATGACTAAATAAACCACTTCTTGTCAGGGTTGTGATCTTCCTTATTTTGCGATGAAAACTGATTGTAAGATCATTTCTTACATATTGTGTACAAATTTCATGAAAAGAAAACGTATATAAAGATAAAGTAACATTTTTCTGTTGTCCTTTCATTGACTGGAATGGAATTCATACAGTAGTTACAGTGAACAGTAAACTAACATTTCATGGCACATCAGACTATGTATCAGCAAGTTAAAGCTGCTCACCTTTGGTTTATCACTCTTCTGTAGGACTTCAAGTAGGTGGCGACGGAAGCCCTCAAGCTGAGAGAGGCCAATCCTGAAAGAACACAACAGCAAAAGATTAACATCCGCCTGCTTAGACTTGCATATAAACATATGCAAGCACTGCTGAACACTTATTTACCTGGGGACCAGATCTTTTCCCAACACGACTGAGGTGACAAACTCTTTCGAGTACTCCATTGCATCCTCACTATGAAGTAAACAGACACGAGAAGCTTGTGTTCAAACATGTTCTTTAATGTCAACATGAAAACAGTGTTCACAATCTGTTCTCCTGCCATTATGTGACAGATTTCAGAGTGCTATTCAACATCTGATTTAATGCTGACTTTATATTTAGAAGTACAAAGAATAATTAAAAGAAAAACAAACTGTTCAAAGATGTTTTCAAGTGTAGCAGGTAAGCCTTTTCTCATTACCTGCTGGATTAAACCAAAAACTCCTTCCAAAAGATTAGTTCAACCAGTGGATTTGTGCATCCACGCATGTTTTTTGGGCTAATATTTTCACAGCCAATTGCATTACAGAGAAGATCTGTAGCTTGTGACAAATCTCTTAAGTTTTTTTTTTTTTTACATTTTGAAGAAATCCAATGCAACCCTGAAGCTGCCATAATAGCTTTTAAATATGTGACCCTGGACCACAAAACCAGTTTTATGTAGCACAGGTATATTTGCAGCAATAGCCAAAAATACATTGTATGTGTCAAAATCAATTACATTATCAAAATATACATGTATAAATATGCCAAAAATAATTAGTATGTTAAGTAAAGATCATGTTCCATGAAAATATTTAGTATATTATGTCCTACCATAAATATATCAAAACTTTTGATTAATATTTTGATTCTAATTTTTGATTAGTAATATGCATTGCTAAGAACTTCATTTGGACAACTTTAAATGTGAATCAATATTTTGATTTTTTTGCACCCTCAGACTCCAGATTTTCAAATAGTTGTATCTCGGCCAAATATAGTTCTATCATAACGAACCA
>JAHKKF010513278.1:0-30058 GCA_019740295.1 Labeo calbasu
TATATACCAGTAAATGATAAATTACTGGTATATATATATTACTGAATCTATCAGTAAATGATAAATTAAATCAAATCTTGGTTAACAACTGCAACAAATTATAATCTGAGACAGCGCATGCTGCCCAATCCATATAAAACATCACTTCTTTTACCACAGATTGTTTTAAATCATGTTATGAAGGAAGAAAGAATACAGCTGAAAGGTTTTCGGGTGATGTCATTGTAATAACAGATTTTTCTCATTACTTTGGTAAAACATACTGTTGTGATTAGTTTTCTCAGTTTTATGTCTGTCCAATAGCAATATAAGGATTTTTGTGCCTTGAAAAAGTAATAAAATGTGGTACTTTTTTTTCTTTTTTTTCATCGAAAACAACTTGGATTTTCTGTTTATCAATAAGTTGAGCAAGTCTGTAGAAATTTAAAGAAGCCACAGGCTGCATAGTGGATTGCATTTGCCTTGTTAGCAAAAGTGAATAATCCATAGCTAGAGGGTAGGAAGGATCAGTTTCCACTGGGATCCAAACAAGCAGGCAGAATTAATACCAACAGTATGCCTGTTTGAAAGCAAACAAGCCGTGCATGGAGTAAGTTTGAAGAGGAGACACTTCTAGGACAGGCCAAATTATCATTCTTTATGTCCTACAGGCATCTCAAAAAACCTATTCCAAGTTTTAATTTCGTTGGCAGCAAGTGGAAAATCTGTGGAGATGAGCCAAGAGTATTTTGGGAGATACTAAGTGGAGTTTTTCCAATAAACTTAAAGTCACTTTTTACCAGCTAGATGACATTGTACACAACTAACACAAACAGACTAAGTGTTATAATCAGACTCAAAAATCAAAATCTTGAAATCAGAAGGAGCAAATGAATTAGAAAGGAATATACGGCCCAGCAAGGCAAAACTCCATTGTGACGCTCCATTGGTGATGATGCTTTTGGGAAACGCAGCCCTGAATGTTTCAAGGCAGTTTCAAAGTGAAAGATCCAGAGAGTGGCGCTAAAACATGTTTAATACGTGACCGTTGCACGTTTTAATTATTTTGGTACAGGTACGTATTGCTGCGCTTTTATTACGCTGGTTGAGGTACGTATTGCAGCTGTTCAGAAGTAAAAAATCCAGGGAGTGTCGCTAAAGGTTAATGCTCTATCGTGCTGGAAAATCCACTACACCAAACCCAAACCTAAACCTACCAGATAGTGTTAACAAAGTGATGTAAAAACACATGCATTGGTGCTTTGTTGATGTAGTCATGCTATTTTAACTTCCTTATTTGAGCTGTTTTGTCAAACCGTAGTTTCACAGGGTTTGTACCAGAGCTCTTCATCACTCAAGTGCAACGCCATTTCAAAGTATCAATTTTAAAATTGCGCAGGATGTTACAATTGTTTTAAAGTCATAACATAATATTCTGCAAATAACTGTGTAAAAATCAAGCTTTATTCATCAAAACTCTGTCCTGTAAATCATACTATGTGTGAAAAGGAATAAAAGTTAAAAATAGTTTTTTTTAATATGCATATAAAGGAACATATTTCTAATGAGCCTATGATGCAAAACTCAGTAACTACCCATTTTGTCAACATCAAATACCCAAGTCAAAACATTATTAACATTATTTCTGTTTTCTGAAAGAATGAAATCATGAGATAATCATAATCATAATGTGTTTGTTTTTCTGTTAATATCTATAATGTGCAGAATATGCAAAAACATTGAAATATTCTCTGTGTCTCTCTGTGCTTTGGAACAATACTTATGAAAAACACTGTACAAATATACTTGTATTGTATTTTACATTACGTGAACTTGCAGTGTATGTACACAAGAAGATGGTGAGTATTACAATGTAACTACAAGGACTTAATGTGGGTTAAGAACTGGTTTATGGTTAGTACTATAAATACAAAGGGAATATTTTCAACATAATTAAAATGTTGGCTTTAGTAGTTAATTACTATTTTAATTTACAAGAAAGTTACTATTTCAAATAAGTAACACCAGTTACTTTTGTTTCCCATTTATTGATTGAAAGCTCTCCTGTCCCCATGTTGAGAGAAATTGGGAGTAACATGTTACTTTAGTTCTAGAATAAATGTGAACAAGCATTAATTAATCTCACTTATTCACACACACGCAAACTAAAAACAGATTCAGTATTCCTCAAAATAAATAAAAACAGTGAAATGCAATATGTTACAAATATCCTTTATGTATTTAATCCCATTTTATTAACCAGTGTCTTTGCTGCTGACCTTCAATGATCCAATTCAACCAAACTAATAAACAAAAATTACATAAAAAGTAACTAAATAACATAAGTAGTTACTTTTTAGGGAGTAACTTAATATTGTAACGCATTACTTTTAGTAAAGTAACTTTTCCCAGCACTGCTTTATATGTTTCTGAATGAATGGATCACAAGGGATTCATCATATTTGGGGGTCTTTGGTACAAGACTATTTTCATAAAAACGTGTGAAAAATGATAGGGTATTAAATCAGTTCAAAAAAAAAAAAAAAAACATTAAAGCCACTGTTTTAGTTCCTGTCTTGGTAAAGTTACTGCATTTGCTTTTGTAAGTTGTTATGCCCTCTCATCAAATTGCTTATTTTGTCTTGAAGTCTCCTACTGTAGCATCAGGCCAAATAAACACTGTGTTGAAGTTGCTCCGAGAATGTGCATCAGCTATGCCTTGCCAGCAGTTGTCTGTGCTTGAGCAGCCCAAAGCATTTTGGTAGGAGGGTTGGGATTTATTGTTGAATAATACATGAGGAGGAGCCACACCAATGTCTCACCCAGGCTTAATGAAAGAGAACATGTCTGCACACAAATCAGTCATGAATAAACATCAGACCGTAATTAAACTTGGTGGCAGCAACTTTATTCATTAGTAAACAAGCAGGAGCGCAGCTTCCTATGCATGGTGGGGATTGGGAATGGAATGGTAATTGGAAGCCTTGTCTGATATTGCTTGGCATCATTGGGAAAGAGCAGGCCTGGTCAGAGGAAAAAGCTCAGAAGCTGACCTCATTATCAGAAGTTAATTCCCTGGCACTTAATTTGCTGCAGTTGGTAAAGACATAGCTGTCAAACTGAGGCCTGTATCTCCTGCATAATGATTAGAAAACGTCTCTTAATTCTTGTCCGACTTTAACAAGATAAGATACTTTATTCACGTGATAGAGCAGTGGCACGTGGATGTGCCTACAGGTGGTACTCATAAACATTATAGGAATGTTTGTGTAATTTACTTTTTTTCAAGTTTAATATAGCTTTGTGTGTGTCAATCTCTAGTAAACAGCGCACCCAGAAAACAATGTTAATCTGAAAACATGCATGTGGTGTGGTAAAATTAAAATCTAAAATTACGTGAAAAGTGTTATTCATACCAACAAAATGAAATATTTTGCTCATTTCGAAAATTATACTTTTGTATTTGAATATTGGAGATACATTACAATTTAAAAGTTTGGGGTCAGTAATTTTTGGGCTATTATTTTGAAAGAAATTAATACTTTTATTCAGCAAGGATGAATTAAATTGATCAAAAGTGACATTTGCATTACAAAAGATTTCTATTTCAAATAAATCCTGTTCTTTTGAACTTTTTATTCCTCAATGAATTAAAAGCAGCACAAATATGTTAACACTGATAAATCAGCATGTTAGAATGATTTCTGAAGAATCAGGTGACAATGAAGACTGGAGTAATGGCTGTTGAAAATTCAGCTTTGCCATCACAAGAAGAAATTGCATTTAAAACTTATTAAAATAAAATTATTTAAATTTTTAACATAATTCACAATATTACTGTTTTACTGTAATATTGCTCAAATATATGCAGCCTTGATGAGTATGGTACTTTAAAAAAACTTTTTTAAAACTGATTTACACTCTTTGAAATGTACAATAGTGTTTTAGTGCCAAGTTTTAAAAAAATCTAAGATTATGAGATTAAAGTCGTAATATTTTGAAGATAAGGTCAAAATTATGACAATAAAGTCGAAATACTACGAGAATAAAGTTGAAATGTTTCGAGAATAAAGGCAAAAGGTTTCGAGAATAAAAGCAGAAGGTTTCAAGAATAAAGTCGAAATGTTTCAAGAATAAAGTCAAAATTACAGGTGGTGGAATTTTCACAAAGAAAACAGCGTAACTTAATGAATTGAATACAGCGATCTGTCACACCACATTAAAGAGCTTAAAAAACACTCTTTTGTAAGGCATATTGTTTGTATTTCGCTATAAAACTGATTTTGAAAGCTAAGGCTTTGTTGTATATTACAAATAAAGAATGCAATCAAAGATATTAAATATTATTTCCAAGCATATTGTCCCCACAAGTATGACACAAGGTATGATTTTTGCTAAATTTTTATTCTCTTAGTATTCCGACTTTATTCTCGTAGTATTTCGATTTTATTCTCTTAGTATTTCAACTCTGTTATTGTAGTATTTCGACTCAAAAATATTACTTTAATGTCGTAATCTTAGATTTTTTTACGTGGCACTAAAACGCTGTCGTAGAAATGCATTGTTATCCTTTTTAAATGTTATGTTGTATTAAAGTTGTTTCACCCTTTCATACTGATGGTGCTTTAAACACCATATATTTTTTTTAAATAATGTAGCATTATGCCTGTGTTGCTCACTGTCCTTAAATTCAAACCAAATGGAAAAATGGAGACACTTTTTGCGACTTTTTGATGTTTTAATTTACTGTACTTGGCTTGAAATGTTTGAGAACCATTGTGACAGATCTTCCTTTTCCCTTTTCCACAGCTTGCAATTGTAACCTCCATGCGAGGCGCTGTCGTTTCAACATGGAGCTTTACAAACTCTCCGGGAGGAAAAGCGGAGGAGTCTGCCTGAACTGCCGCCACAATACGGCAGGTCGCCACTGCCACTACTGCAAAGAGGGCTACTACAGAGACATGTCTAAGCCCATCTCTCACAGAAAGGCCTGCAAAGGTATGAAGGGTACTGAATCTAAACACCATGGGCTAAAAGGGCAACTGGGTTTGGTCTTAAGGGCCCAAAGTCTGCAACTTATCACTTGACGCTTCCTTAGGAAAGCAGAAAACGCTAAGGCTAAGTGATTAGCTGGCTGTTTTCTACACAAAGAAATTCACACAGTAACACAAAGGAACCAATTAGATGAGCCGGCGACTATTCTTAATGCGTTACCCCTCAAATGAAGGAGTCAGCAGGTCCAAAGGAAGAATTCTCACATTCCTGTGCTCCTCCACCCCCATGAGTCTCTGTCAGCATGCAGCCCAAGGACAGGGATGTGGGTGGGGGAGGGGAGGAGGAGGAAGGTTACATCTTTCTGACATAGAGTTATTGGGATTCATTTGGGGGATGGTTTGACAGGACAAGCCAAACAAACAGAGCAGAGGTGTGAACTGATCCTTGTTACAGGTCAGATGAGTGAGAGGAATTGTGGTTAGGGGGAGGACGGACAGGAAGAGAAGATACGCAGGAGGGAATAAACGAGCGGCTTTCCGCAGGTGTGCCGCTCAACTGGCTGGCGACAGAACGCTTACCTGGGAGCTGTCCAGAAGGAAAAAAGGACAGGGTATTCTCCCCGAACTCTGCCGTGGGGCAAGATGACAGGAAAAAAGCTTTGTGCAAACAAGCCCCCTTGTCACACCTTAGCATCTCCTCATAACAAGGTCCATTCTGCTGCTGTCCGTGACGGCTTAGGATCATTTACTTCCAGCTTTAGCTCTGGGTAAAATATTAGGTCTGTGCTGAAAGTCAAAGCCTCTGTTTTCCCAAACAGATAAATAGGTAAATAAATAAAAGCATCCATCAATCTGACAATGGAGACGGTGGGGAATGTTTTTGCATCATGTGAGAATGTTATACTTGAAGGCTGAACAGAAGGTGTTTGTTTTCCCGCAGTACTATCAGCATGCATGAGTCCTCATTTACAACATCCACACAACAAAGCAATTAACCTTATCCCTGCTGTTATATAGAGGCATTTGAGGTTGTAAAGAAGTTTGATTTATATTTAGCTTTAAACTAAGCTTGAAAACAAAATATTTTAATGTAAATTACATTACATTTTTATTTATATTTTTAATTAACTTTTAATAATTTTGTGGAATATTTTGTAATTTTAAACATAGTTGGCATAGTTTTAATTTTACATTTTGTAAACT
This sequence comes from Labeo calbasu, assembly GCA_019740295.1. Taxonomy (NCBI): domain Eukaryota; kingdom Metazoa; phylum Chordata; class Actinopteri; order Cypriniformes; family Cyprinidae; genus Labeo; species Labeo calbasu. The sequence continues at coordinate 6,177 of JAHKKF010513278.1, forward strand.
TAACCAATTTAATGTTGGTAAATGTTTAACCCAGTTTAATTTAACTCAACTATTGCTTAAAGCTGCAGTCCGTAACTTTTTTTTTCTGTTCATAATTTACAAACTTTATATAATAACTGAGTACATCATGAATCCATTTTCCAAACCATGTTTTTGGCTTATTCTGAATCACTACAGTACATCTGTAATGCTTTTTTTTTTTAAATATATGTGACCCTGGACCACAAAACCAGTCTTAAGTAGCATGGGTATATTTGTAGCAATAGCCAACAACACATTGTATGGGTCCAAATTATCGATTTTTCTTTTATGCCAAAAATCCTTCAAAGTAAAGTAAAGATCATGTTCCATGAAGATATTTTGTCAATTTCTTACTGTAAATATATCAGAATTTTTGACTAGTAATATGCATTGCTAAGAACTTCATTTGACAAATTTAAAGGCGATTTCTCAATATTTTAAATTTTGCACCCTCAGATTCCAGATTTTCAAACAGTTGGATCTTGGCCAAATATTGTCCTGTCCTAACAAACCATGGATCAATGGAAAGCTTATTTATTCAATTTCAAAAATTGACCCTTATGACTGGTTTTGTGGTCTAGGGTCACATTTGGACTATTTTAGACCAGTATCTGCATGAGTCGTCATAGACATAAACAGAGAGAAGTAGTTCCGGCTACAATGTTCTTCCGCAAGACGCATGCAGGTCTATTTATTAACCGTTCGAGCGCCAAAAGGTATGTACTGCAGCTTTAAAAATTACTATATTTAGTGCTTAATACGAACCCAAAATAGGTTGGAAATGAGCATTAATAAATTGAATAAATAATAATTAAATAAGAAACATGTTCACCATTCAATAAATGTTCACCTTTTGCTTATTGCTGATGCCTCTAGTAATTATGTGTCTGGATTTTAATTTACAACGCATTTTGGGTTCATTTTAAGCCAGCCATATAGTCATTTTTAAACAATAGTCGAGTTAAATAAAACCCTTAAGGTTGGGTTAAACATTTAACCCAACTGCTAGGACAAAACAACCAATTTGCTAGGTTTGTCCATATTTCACCCAGCATTTTTAAACTATGCAACAGTAATACAGCAGACTGATTTAATAATAATTAAAAAAAAAAAAAAAAAAACATGAACATTTTCAAATGAAGACTGATTGATTCAGGCACACAGTTTTCATGCAAAATCAAACATTTAATTGATGTAAAAGTGAACATGTGTTGTTTTTTAGTTCTCAGACTACATATCACATTCCACCTGATGAATATGAAAAAGATTAATGAGCATATAATAATATTCTCTGCATGGAAAGGCATTACAAAAATGCATAACCTAACCAACATATCCATTCTACTATACTCCAGACTGACATTTACCCCTCTCTGGGCTCTCGTTTGATTCTCCTGTCGACTTGGAATGCAAACAGACATTCATCATCCGACTGCGTGTTCCGCTAACCCCCATGCTATGTGTCTTATTGAGGGAAGAGAACTTCTTTTTGTTTTCGCTTCCTTTCTCCTGTGGACAAGACTTGATTCTTTCAGCATCCCATTACTCTCATTGGTGAGGTTTGCTCTGTTGGGATAAGTCGGCTGGTCAAATGTTGCATTTAATTGCAGAATTTTCTACAGGCTTCCATAATACAGCGTACAAAAGGAAGCAATGAGTCTGAGAAGGCCAAAGGTCAGCTGTTGTTTTAAAGTGAAATATTCTGTGATAGAAACTCAGATTCACAGGATGTGATTCAGTCGAGCTGGCACTAGATCACTCTTCCGTTTCATTTTTTTTCTGCTTTCCCAAGGCTTCCGTAATTAAAATCAAGGGTGAATAATCCTGCAGGTCTCTGATGACCCTGGGCCTCTTTTCTAAAGTTTTATTAAAATGATCTGCTTTGCTTGGAAAGTTAATGAACTCTTCTGTTTCCCTGAGATTTGAGACAGAGGCCATGGAGGATTTCTCAGGCACTTGGAATTAGGGTCAACAAACCAAATGGAATTCACTAATGGTTCAGGGAAATGTTTAAAAAAGAATAAGAGACCAAAATAGCCAGAATTAGTAATAAACCTTTCGAAATATTCATGTACTACTATGAAAGATGTATTAATGGATGAAATATTGGGGAGAAAAATCAATTCTGGATTAAAAATGCATCATTGTGAACCACAGCCTAACCTTTTCTAACTCATATACTTCATTGTAAGGGAGATTTGCTGCAATTCTTCCAAGCTTTTTGATTTAATTAAAAATTCCTAGTGCCAAATGTTTGCTGTTGCTTTCATCTGCCTGCATGCTTTCGTCCGTCTCTATACATTTCTCATTGCTTTCATTGTTTCGCAACACTCATCCACATTGTTCTGTTCTTGATCAAGTCGTTTATCTTCAGGTTCAACTGCCTCATCAGACTTGTGTGTTATTTTATGCTAGGAACATTTATCAGCTCTGCTAGCATCATCACAATAGGCACAAGCTCAATATTTTTTTGAGTATTTAAATATTTTATTTGCTTGGATACTTATGTCAGTTCGCTTAGGGTCTTCTACATTACACACTCTTGAGGTTTAAATACAGGAAAACACTGGCACTTCTCAAATGAGAGGGAGACCTCCTGTTAATCTCAGCTGACTACCTCAAATCGAATGTTGCTTCATTTTAAATAGTTCTGAAAACACATTTCATCATGATTTACAAAATCTGTAACTTAAACAAGACATTTTGTTCGATTTAATCCTGAAATGTCCCAGAGTTAGAGCCCCTAATGTAATTACAATCAAACACTGTCCAAGTTATACAGCTGTATTAGGTTACATCAAAACAGATGTACAAAAAAGCAAGTGTGGTAATTATAGAAAGGTGACAAATGATGTGAAGCATGATATTTAATCACCGCCAAAGAAAACATTTTCACAAGCTAAATATGCAATGTATTGGCAGTTAATGAAAATAGGTGCAAGTATGTTGTAATATAAGGCACCTAACTCCCCACATGCTCATTAATTTAATGTGTTCACCACACAGTTTCTCTTTTTCTTTTGACAAGTTTTCACACTCTTAATCAGAGCAATGAAATAGTGGCAACTATATACTATAACAATTTACTTCAGAAAAAATACTTACAGTATGTGCTGCTCTCTTAAGAAGCTTCAAATCACAGACTCCTTGGTTAGTGTTCAATGGCTCCTACGCAACTAATTTATGTGGACTTATATAAGCAAATTTCGATGTGTTCATATATCTAGAAATGTACTATATACAGTTGAGGTCAAAAGTGTACACCCCCTTTCAGAATCATTGAAAATGTTAATTATTTTACCAAAATGAGAGTGATCATACAATATGTTATGTTATTGTTTATTTAGTACTGACCTGAATAAGATATTTCACATAAAAGATGTTTACATATTGTCCACAAGAGAAAATAACAGAAAAAGAATTTATAAAAATGACCCGGTTCAAAAGTTTACATCCCCTTGATTCTTAATACTGTGTTGTTACCTGAATGAGCCACAGCTATGTGTCTATTTACAGTTAAACTGCCTGCTGTTTTTCAGAAAAATCCTTCAGGTCCCACAAATTCTTTGGTTTTCCAGCATTTTTGTGCGTTTGAACCCCTTCCAACAATGATTGCTATGATTTTGAGATCCGTCTTTTCACACTAAGGACAACTGAGGGACTCATATGCAACTATTACAGAAGGTTCAAATGCTCACTGATGCTCCAGAAGGAAAAAAAAACATGCATTAAGAGCCGGGAGGTGAAAACTTTTGAACAGAATGGAGATGTATGTAGTCTACATTTGTGTGTACATTTTTCTTATTTTGCCTAAATATCATATTTTTTCATTTAGTACTGCCCTTCAGAGGCTACAGAAGATACTTACGTGTTTCCCAGAAGAAAAAATAAGTTACATTTACTGTGATCTTCAAATTCCAAAAGTTTTCACCCCCTGGCTCTTAATGCAATGTGTTTCCTTCTAAAGCATCAGTGAGCGTTTGAACCTTCTGTAATAGTGGCATATGAGTCCCTCAGTTGTCATCAGTATGAAAAGATAGATCATAATTGTTGGAAAGCAGTTAAAAAAAGGCTGGAAAACCAAAGAATTTGTGGGACCTGAAGGATTTTTTTTGAAGAACAGCAGGCAGTTTAACTGTTCAGGACAAACAAAGGACTCATGAACAATTATCACTAAACAAAAACAAAACAAATAAGCAAACAAACAAACAAACAAAACAACAACAAAAACCAGCTGTGGATCATTCAGGTGACAACACAGTATTAAGAATCAAGGGGATGTAAACTTTTGAACTAGGTCATTTTTAGAAATTCAACTATTGTTTTCTCTTGTGGAATATCTTACTCAGGTCAGTACTAAATAAACAATAACATACATTTTGTATAATCCCTTTTATTTTAGTAAAATAATTAACATTTTTAATGATTCTGAAAGGGGGATGTAAACTTTTGATCTCAACTGTGTAAATTTATTTAAAAAAAATATTTGTATACAATAAATTATTTGTATATATTTTTAATACTCAGAATTCATGCACGTGTTGGCCGAACATTAACATGTAAATAAAGGTGATTTGGTTAATTTAAGTGTTATCTTAAAGGGACAGATCACCCAAAAACAAACATTTTCATTTCATTTAATTAACATTAACTCACCATCATGTCATTTCAAACCTGTATGACTTTATTTCTGATGTGGAACAGAAAAGAAGGTATTTTAAAGAATGTTGGTAACAATACTGTAGATTTCCAGTCTACGGAAAAAAGGGAAAAAACCTGAGACAATTCTCAAAATATCTTCCCTTTATGTGTGTCTTTTATCATGATAATAAAATAGTTTTATACCCACAAATGACTGGGTAGAACCACCCTAGGTGAACTGAACTAACTAAAAATGTCAAACGTCCCATTTATTTTATCTTTACCACAAAGCCATTTATCAAAACACACTTGTTCCAATGGGCAGCTGGAAAATTCCATTTAAAAATCCCAGAGAATAATGCCGAGATTCTGCCACACTTTGTATTAGGTTAGAGCTTCGAATGAAACTTCAGCCCTCTCATTTGTGGCTCCAGCCTTCATAAACCACACTTTAAACACACAAAGTGAAGGCAGCTTTGCTTTGCAAGGTGCATCTTGTTCCTCTCTTTGCTTCATTCAGTTGTTTGCTTCGTAAGTTTCATTTATTCTGCTTAGGAAACATTTGCTTCATCATTTCTCCTGCCCACTGATGTGAGTGACTCCTTTGAAGATTTGATTTGTTAAATGAGCCATTTTGTTTTAATAGGGCAAACCACACTCAGATCACATAAGTGTGTGGCGCTCTGCAAACCGTCAGCCACACCGGACTGTAGTCACCCCATTGGGTGGGCGGATCCCAGGCAGCAAAATGTAAGCCAGTCAATCAAATTGTGCCTTCAATGTGTGGTTGCCATGGGTTTATATACAAATAGACAAAATAAAAGGCTCATTTTCTCCCCTTCCTCATTAAGGTTCTGGGAAAAGCTAAGAAAGTTAGTACTGAGTGCGCTAGTAGAGATTATGTTTGCGGTGAGAGCTGTGTAACATTTGTGGTCACTCACACATTGTCACAAAAATGTACTATTATTAACCACAAATAACCTCTTCTGTTGGGGATTTGAAAATATTGTTTTACATTACCTCACTTTTCTCATTAGATTTCCTAAAAAACTACTACTTTTGTGGCTGGATTCAATTAGGTGAGAATGTAGTGCATAAAAATGACAACTTGGCACAGCGTTTGTTGACAAAAAGCCGTTGTGGTGTTTGGAGTGACATTCATAATTTCATCAAATGATTATGCTAATACTCGCTATGCCAAAAAAAAAAAAAAAAAATATATATATATATATATATATATTTGTCTCAAAATACCCAAATATGAATTTAAGCAAAAACAGACACTCAAAAGATATCAGAAAAACACTCAATGGTNCAGCGTTTGTTGACAAAAAGCCGTTGTGGTGTTTGGAGTGACATTCATAATTTCATCAAATGATTATGCTAATACTCGCTATGCCAAAAAAAAAAAAATATATATATATATATATATATATATATATTTGTCTCAAAATACCCAAATATGAATTTAAGCAAAAACAGACACTCAAAAGATATCAGAAAAACACTCAATGGTTCGTAGAGTGAAGTTGCTCTCATTTTCTCTTTCCTTTATTAGCTTCAGACATTTTTGTGGGCTAGTGCAGAAACTAAGCACTACAATACTGAGCCTGGGCTGAGCTGGCCGTCCTCCAACAACACACAAATTACCCCACCAACTCTCAACATGATGTTTTTAATGGAGGAGAGGAGCTTAGACTTCAAACAGCAGCTTTATGGTAAACTATTGGCAGGGATCTAAACTTCTCACATTGTGCAATCTGCTCTAGTAAAGCTGCCGCGTGCAGATCGCTTTCAAATGGATTAAATGTTCTCATCCAGCACTTAATTTTCAGCGTTTAAGCTTTCGTTTTCTTCTATAAACGTACATGCATATGATGCTCAAAAAAATGACAAAAAACCATAAAAAAGAAAGTTGTACAGGTTTGAAATGACGTGAGGATGAGTAAATAATGCCAGAAATGTAAGTGGTTCCTTAAAAGTTGTCTGTGAAATCAGAGAGAGAAAAAAAATCCCCTTTAGGCTTTTATATAAATAAATTCTCAGCTTGGTACTTCTAAACCAGGGACATGGCAGTGTTGAGAGTGAGTGGATGAGAGGAAACAGTAGATTCATATCTACTCCAGGAATCTGGTGTAGTACCACCACTTCACTGCTAAGTGGACAACCACTTAAACACTCTCCAGACAGGTTCTTATCAGACAGCAGAAGCTAAAATGTTTGAGAGACTTACACCTGCACCCCATGTGTTTTACATTGATTTACTAGTTGGCTCAGTGATGATTTGGACAGTTGTTGGGCAGACACCATTTTCTGCGAAAAAATCCTTCTCTTTAAAGTACCTGCACTGCAACCATTTTTAATAAAACAATAAGGCTTAAGTGCAATTGAAGGAGAAGGTCACTTCCAGAACAAAAAATTACAGATAATTTACTCACCCCTTTGTTGCCCTAGATGTTCACGTCTTTCTTTCTTCAGTAATGTTTTTTGGGGAAAACATTTCAGGATTTCTCTCCATATAGTGGACTTCTATGGTGCCCCTGAGTTTGAACTTCCAAAATACAGTTTAAATGCAGCTTCAAACAGATCTAAGGGATGGGTGTCATGGGTGTTTGATCTTCTTTGCATGTTCACTTTGTAAACACTGGTTCGGTACTTCTACAACGATGTAGGATGATTTTGAAGTTGGACAAGAAAATGAGATGCGAGTTCTTCAACATACTGTCTTGAACCGGAATACACAGAGTTCACGCAGAGCTAGACAAGACAAGCATTTGAGGTTAAAAAGTATAGAAATTGGCATGTTTTTTAGAGAATAACTGATTACTTCACTAGATAAAAACCTTCTTCCTTGGTTGGGATCGTTTAGACCCCTTTGAAGCTGCATTTAAACTGCATTTTGAAAGTTCAAACTCGGGGCACCATAGAAGTCCACTATATGGAGAGAAATCCTGAAATGTTTTCCTCAAAAAACAATTTCTTTATGACTGAAGAAAGAAAGACATGAACATCTTGGATGACAAGGGCGTGAGTAAGTTATATGTATTTTTTTTTAAATGATTATTTACTTAATTTTAGGGCAACAGGTTTCCTCAATTTTAAGTAAAGTCAACTTATCACTTTTTAGAGTGTGGTAATCACTATTATTCTAAAAAAAAAGGGTAGAATATTGCTTGAGAACTGCTGCAACAGAATCAATGAGTCATGAGTATTAATGTCCCTCAATTAATGATCTGGTCACAACGGCTCATAAATATTTCAGCAGAAACCTCATCATTTAAGAATCTTGATCATCAATTTCCACAAACACAGAAAACCATTTCTGAAAATGACCTATGGTGTGAAACTTTTTCATTTATTAGGAATTAGTCAGCCGAGCTGTTTATTGAAACTTTAGGGTGTTTTACTGCACATTTGACGAGAGACAAAGCGTGGCCGCTTTCTACATAATGACAACTCCAAAGACAAGACATAAACTTGGCTTTCACAATGAGAGTGACAAGTGACAAGAGACAGACATCTAGGGAGTGGCTGTTTCTCTGCACCGTTCCAATCTTGGGACTGGGACTTCACTTTACTGCTCTTAGCACAGGCTTAAAAGAAATAAAGTTGAAGCACAACTCTCTGTGCTTCATTACTCATACAAATATATGAGCCAATTTACTCATTTAATGTGTTAAACATTTGACAGCGTATCACTTCTGCAGCACTGGTGGGGGAAATATTGAGTAAATGGCATTGGACTCTTTGCGAAATGACTTTAATGTAACCACCCATGGTGGGAATTTAAGAAAACTGACTTGAAAGGAGTTTTGACATAAAGGCAATACAATCAGTTCACAAGCTTTAAGAAGTGGAGAGAGACGCTGAGCCATATGTTCGAGAAAGACCTCCCAAGAGGAAGGAAATGTGACAGACATTATTGGCACAAGCACAATGTTCCGATGAAAAAAAAAGAAAGCACGTGTTATGGAAACATATTGTATGGAAATGTGTGTGTGTGTTTTTTTTTTTAATAAGATATTATTGTCAATTTGAATGTAAATTGTTATACTGTGGTCCCAAAATATGTTTAGACATTTCACAAACTTTTAAAAACGTACAACAGTAGTATTGTAAAGGAACCCTTTAATGCAAAATATTTTACAAAAAAGTTAATATATATATTTATCTACTACAATGAATTTTTAATAGATTACTTCCACAATAAACATTTCCTGATAATTTATTTACCACATGTCATTCAAGATTCAAGTGTTTCTTTATGCATTTGAAAAGAAATTTATTTTTTTCCAGGATTTTTCTCCATATAATGGACTTCAATGATGCCCAACGAGTTAAAATGTCCAAACTGCAGTTTCAATGTAGCTTCAAAGGGCTCCACACAATCCCAGCTGAGAAATAAGGGTCTTATCTAGCAAAATGATTGGTCATTTTCTTAAATTGTTTTTACAAATTCTATACTTTTTTTTTAACCACAAATGCTCATCTTGGACTAGCTTAACCACACGCATTACGTAACCAAGTAATCATATTTTTAGAAAAAATCGTCCATGGCTGGTATCGTGTAAAGCCCTTTAAAGCTGCATTGAAACTGCAATTTGGACCTTTAACTCCAGTGTCACCAAAGATTTTGCGCGGAATCGGGCTACTTTAACACTGTTTCCGCAGGTTGAAGTGACCCCAATAAAGTAATATTTAGCCCCTGGAAGGCTAATTTTACCAGGGGAACCCCTATGCTATTGCATAGCAATTGGGTGGGTTTTGTTGCAAAGACCTGGCAACCCTGTTCATCTCATTGGCCACCATTGAAGTCCACTACATGGAGAAAAATGCTGGAATGTTTTCCTCAAAAACCTTAATTTCTTTTCAACTGAAGAAAGAAAGAATTAACGTCTTGGACGACATATAATTGATAAGTAAATTTATTCTGGAAATTAACTAATCCTTTAAGAGTGACTTGAGTTTCCAAAATTTTCTGGATTTTTTCTTGTTTTATTGGCCACATACTGCTGTTTAGAGAGACTTTACCTTGAAGTGCCCTGTCATTCTCAATCCACTCCTTATGTAAAATTACTGACTGTCATACCCAAGATTTGTGTTGAATTTGTATGTGTGTGCATGCTCTTTTCACACGACACACTCTTTAGAGACTGGTCACCACTTTCACAAAACACACAGTGTGGTTTTCAACTGTTTCACCAATCTTCACCCTCTTATTTCCCCAGACTTGGGCCCTTAAAGCTACTTTTATTGTTTATCTGTGCTTTTTGTATGTATGTACCGTTTGTATGTGCGTTTCCCCACACGTGTGTTCTTTTATCTCTTTTCTTCTGTTCCTCACAGCCTGTGATTGCCATCCTGTGGGGGCCGCGGGCAAAACCTGTAACCAAACCACAGGCCAATGCCCCTGTAAAGACGGTGTGACGGGTATCACATGCAACCGTTGTGCTAAAGGCTACCAGCAGAGCCGATCACCCATTGCCCCATGCATAAGTATGTGGATCACTCAATGTCAAGATCTCTTTTTTTACCACTTCAATCCCCAATGAGCCATAATGCACTTACCATTGTTTTTGTCCATGGAATGCATTGAAATACTAAGCTGAAAAATGAAAATTGCATCTATGAACAGCCACGGTGGAAAGAATTTGAAACCATGTCTTGTTAAGGTCATTCCACAGGATTATCACCTGCCATTAAATTCTGTTTTATTAACTTCAAGAACAAACTCAGTGAAATAATGATATTCAATAATGACATCACAGTTTAAAAGTATCTTCACTGCATTATAATGAATGAAGCAATTTAAAATCAAACTGTTTAATTGGTGCTTTTGACGACAAAAAAAAAAAAAAAATGCTTGGATACCAAACAAAGCATTTGGGGGGGAAAAGAAAGAAGAATAGCTCTGGAGAAATTTTTGGCAGGGAGTTTAGCAGAATACATTCAACTTTTTGGAATCTTATATCTTTGATTTTTCTGGGAAAGTCACAAGCACTGATGTGTGAAACTTGGAAAGGTGGACACTCCGGTAATTGAACTAAAAATATTTAGTTTCTCTCATAATTGTGAAATAATCTGTTTTTATTTTAATAGTCCATATAAATTTAAGCAGTATCTAAATCCGTGCCAAGCTCAGTTTAACACGAGGAAGTCTTGGCTACAAATACTATTATGTCCTTGTATTCTGAAGACCATAAATCAATAGGATTCAAATATTTATAACAGGCTTGTACTGTAATTCAATCTGGCATTAAACTCGTTCCCATGTTCACCAAGCAAAGACCAAGATGTGTAGCGCTGATATAGGAAATAGGACCACCACAAAAAATGCGTATCATTGTACAGTGCCCATAATCTTTCCAAAACGCCAACAGCAAAATTTACTTTCCTTGGTAGTTTTTTATTAGACTATACTTTAAACCACTCAATATGGTATGTGTGCTTTTGTCCAAAGCCTTATTGATTAAATACTGTGTTACGCCATCTAAAATGAGTAACATTGCAGATTAATATCATTATTTAAGCCTTGTTTACTGGCCAAAGCACCATAAAAACATCATATTTTGGCTCTGTACCATTATTTCTTAGGGTCATAGTTCAACAAGAGCCATAAAAACATTTCTGAACCCCACCAGAAGACTTGATTCTTTCTTCCTTCAAATGGCTCTTTTTTGCATGTTTTTGCACAGGCTCCACTGAGCACATGAGCACTCTTTTAAATTCTTCATATTTCTCTTAGTTCGCTCGAGCTGTTTCTGTCCTCCTCTTTGTTTTGTCCTCATGGTAGTAACTGCTTTTCTTCTCGTATACTTATGTTCCAATACAGCAAAAGACTATTCTTATTTTTTACCACTTTTATGAATTACATCACTTTGCTGAAAAGGTCTTTCGTCACGCATGGCTTTACTGAGTGTAAACTTCCCTCCATTCATGAAAAGGCCATGGAAGGAAGAATTAAAGAAAGAATCAAGTCGTGGACATGTATCTCAATGTTTTTCATAACAGCAAAAGAGGGATATAGATAGAGCAAAATTTATGCCCTTCTGTAGGTAAAACCAACGTTTTGTAAACCAGTATCATCAGAGTTTAAATGGTTCAAAAACATAATGTCAGTCGAATTACTGTTTAATTTTAATTGGATTTAATATTCATTATTTTATGTTATGTTTACTTATTTTGCTAACTATGCTCTCTTTTTTGGAACAGAAATTCCCATTGCTCCACCAACCACTACTGCAAGCAGCACAGAGGAACCTTCAGGTTAGTTACGCTAACTGGTCTTAGCTTCATATGTGACCATGGACCACAAAACCAGTCATAAGGGTCAATTTTTTGAAATTGAGATTTATGCATCATTTGAAGCTGAATAAATAAGCTTTCCATTGATGTATGGTTTGTTAGGATAGGACAATAGTTGGTCAAGACACAACTATTTGAAAATCTAGAATCTAGAATTTACAAAATATCTTCAAGGAACATGATCTTTACTTAATATTCTAATGATTTTTGGCATAAAATGTATTGTTGGCTATTGCTACAAATATACCCGTGTGACTTATGACTGGTTTTGTGGTCCAGGGCCACTTATTAGAAGAATATTGCTTAAGTAAGAATAAATCTTATTTGGTTTGTATAGTTTCTTTTCAAATAACGACTTGATAAGTGCGAGGACTGAGAACATAAAGCGGAGCTTTTGAGGGCTTATTTTTGTTGACTTGCTAATCTTAAAGACTTCCTTATTTTTGAGCGTGAAGTGGGATTTGATTCACCCTAACCCATTATGGAAGAGGAACTGCTGAAATTTTAAGGGGTATCTATTTTTACAGTTACATCCCTTGACATGTTCGTTCTTGCCGCAGATGTTTTATAAATCCGTCTAAAAGTAAGCAGTACGTCAGACTTAACTTCCACGCCTGCCAAATGATTTCATTCAGCATCAGACAGTAAAACACTGTCCGCAAATATACAAACGCTTCCCTAAAATTTCTTGCAATTACAGACTAAGTGTCTCCTGATCAGATGTTTAATTTCCCAAGTTTTCTTCCCTGAGCCGTCACTTCCCTTCAACATGGAGAGTGAACATGCTTTAGTTAGCCCGTATGGAAAAAGTTTTTGTTGAAGAAATATTCGTCATTCTCACGGACAGAGGAATTCTAGCGTGCAAAAAATCTTTGCAGCTGTTGGTTGATCGTCGCGGACCTCTAATGCTTTACTGACAGATAAGATTGACAGCAGAGCTGCTGGTATTCTCTCTCTCGTGGACCTCATTTCATTCTTCGCTGGGATATTTTCTCTGCCCCCACATTTTTCTTCTACCGTCTTTTATTCTCTCTACATTTCTTCCGTCTTTGTCCTAAAATACCGACTCACTCTCTCTAGCCCATCTGAAAGCAATTCTGTGTTTCATGACTGGTAGTTTGGCTCTTGCCAAATGTCAGAACAGCATTGTGAAAACTGACTTTCTTTAATGGACTATCAATGATTCGAGATAGAGGGTGTTATGAACCATGCAAAATAAACAAATAGGCAAAGCCGAGGGAAAAGGTCAACCCATTTACCACAATGTGTTTCCATTTGTCATGGCCTGACCCTAAAGCATATGGCAGCACATGTGTAAAACTAAGAAATGCGGGATAGTTGCATTGCGCTTGTCGTAGTATTTTTGTAAAAAAAAAAATGTTAAAGCAGAGCTGAAAAAAATAAATAAATCAATCTCTCTATACAATTTGTCTACATTTTATATTAAAAAAAACACTAATTATATTATGAATTATTATTTTTTATTTATTTATTTTTATTTGTCACCGTTGTTTATCTGATATAAATACTGGTACAATGGTACAATTTTTTTTAATTACTAAAATGCAGGATAACTGCATTGTCTTAGTGTTTTTGTAGAAAAAAAGAGTGCTGAACATTTATTTTAAAAATGTATTTTGATTATATGTAATATTAATAGAAAACTATTTATTTTATTTTATTTATTTTATTTTATTTTTCACCACCATTTGTCACATTTTAGCCATTTATTTCTTATGGAAATACTAATATGATGCAGCTATTATGTGTTTCTTTTTTGTTTTTTTCCTTTTACGATTAACATTTAAATTCATTTTAGTTCAAAGTTTGGATCAAACAATAAAGGCGAAATTAATTAAATGGTCAGAAAATGTATTTACTAATGACTAAAATTATTAAAATGCAAGATATGCTTGTCTTAGTGTTTTTGTTAAAAGAAAGACTGCTAAACTATTTTATTTATTTTATTTTATTTTATTTGTCACCACCATTTGTCACATTTTAAAATGTAATACTAATTTCAGCTATTATGTTTTTTGATTGTTTCTTTTTTTCTTTCTTTCTATGATTAACATTTGAATTAATTTCTAATTTAGTTCAAAGTTTAGATCAAACAATAAAGGCGAAATGAATTAAATGGTCAAAAAATGTATCTACTAATTACTAAAATTACTAAAATGCAAGATAGCTCTTTTAGTGTTTTTGTAGAAAAGAAAGAATGCTGAACAATTGCTAAAAAACCCTCTAGAATTTGTTATATATAATATGTCATATTAAAATCATTTTTTTAATTTCATTTTATTTTATTACATTTTAGCCATTTCTTTTCTACGGAAATACTAATACAATGCAGCTATTATGTTTTTGATTGTTTGGTGTTTTATGATTAAAATTTAAATTAATTTCCACAGTTTAGTTCAAACAATAAAGGCGAAATTAATTAAATGGTCAGAAAATGTATGAAATACACCCTTTCTAATCACTTAATGCAATACGTTTGGCCAGTTATGTTTCCAAATCGACATATTTTTAAAAGCACAATTTATTTGCAAAGATGGCGTGACCTTTAATCCATTCAATGGGGGCACCACTGATTTTGAGCCCTTAAAACGCTCGACCCATCTGGTTTTGAGAGCAACCCTCCATGAAGAGCGCAGCATTCCAAATCAAGCTGATGGAGAGGTGGAGCACAGGACAGACATATTTGAGTGCCCCTATCAAAATGGACGCTCCAGACCACCCACACATCCTGCTATGGGACCGCATACATTATACCTTCACTCCGGCCCAAAGCTCACCTCAGGATAGCGCAATACGGCAGAAAAATATGACCTCATCCAATAGATGATTGCAAACAGATGTTCTTATCAGGGCACCTCCACCCTTTTTAGCAGTTGCCCACGCAGAGCGAGAAAGACTGCGATTGAGAGAGAAACAGAGAACCTGTACGTTCTTGTACAGAAGGGTGGGGCAGGCAGCTGTGTAGCAGGTGTCTATGAGAATGAAATAGGGGAACGGTAGGAGGACAGAGGAAAAGTTGAGAGAGGAGAGGAGAAAAAGGATATTAATATGTCTTCAGCACTGCCACACGGAGGGGAGGAATGCATTGCGAATACCTCTGATTGCTCAGCTCAGACAAAACACATATTGTGTGGCGAGGTCATGCATGGTGTGAGTCACCACTCCCAAGACCCCTGCATAATCCCACAGACACACACTCATCTATGACTGACAGAGATGTCTCTACAAACCTGCATTAGCAGATCAGCACCTGATGTTTTTAGACAAGGTGGTTATCATTATTTGCATTAATTTTGTAGATGTTCAGTTTTACTGTGGGGGGGGACTACTTAAAAAATTCTTAAATAATGGTAATATTTTACATAATAAGGATCGGTCAGTATTTACTCACCCTCATATTGTTTCAAACGCATGTGATGCTTTCCTCTTTCAAACAAAAAGTTTGGCTGCTATTTTCAATATAATAAACTGGGACTGGGAACTGGAACTGTCAGCTCCAAAATGACTAAAAGCACTATATAACTATAAAATATTAATCCATATGACTAAGTGCATTATAATATATTTTTTGTAAATTGTTTTGCATGAGAAACAAACTGAAATTTATTACTGAAATCGAATTTTCAGTCACACATTTTAAGGCTATTAAGAAACCATAAACTACGTCTCTTGTCTCAATAAACTACTAATCTTCTGCTTATTATTACTTAGTGAGGTAGTTGTTAAGTTTAGGTACTGAGTAGGATTAGGGATGTAAAATGTGGTTATGTGAAATATGTGCTTTATAAGTTCTAATAAACAGCCAATATGTTAATAATAAGTATGCTAATACGCAACTAGTGAGAATTTGTCCCTGTACTGAAGTGTTACTGTTCTTCATGCAAAACTATTGTACACTACCAGTCAAAAGTTTTTGAACAGTAAGATTTTTAATGTTTTTGTTTTTTTTAAGTCTCTTCTGCTAACCAAGCCTGCATTTGATCCAGAGTACAGCAGAGTACACTTTTTTTTTTTTTTAATATTTAGACTATTTAAAATAATTGTTTTCAATTTGAATATATTTTAAAATGCAATTAATTCCTGTGATTTTAAAACTGAATTTTTAGCATCATTACTCCAGTCAATTGATCACTCAGAAATCATTTTAATATTGCTGCGCAGATAACAATTATTATTATTATTATTATTATTATTATTATTATTATTATGTTGAAAACAGCTGAGTAGAATTTTTTCAGGTTTCTTTGATGAATAGAACGTTCAGAAGAACAGCATTTATCTAAAATAGAAATAGAATCTGAAATGAACTAATAGAATAGAAATGCTGATCTTTAGATCTTTCTAGTCATCAAAGAATCCTGAAAAAATGTACTCAACTCTTTTAAATTTTGATAATAATAATAATAATAATAATAATAATAATAATAAAAATGTTAAAAAAAATAAAAATAAAAAAATGTTATAAGAATGTATAAGAATGCTTGTTGAATAGCAAATCAGCATATTAGAATGATTTCTGTAGGATCATGTGACACTGGAGACTGAAGTAATGATGCTGAAAATTTCACAGGAATAAATTATTAAATATATAAAATAAAACTATTTCACAATATTATCGCTTTTGCTGTATTTTGGATTAAATAAAGGCAGGCTTGGTGAGATGATAATTCTTAAAAAAAAAATCTTAATTAAAAAAAAACTTGACTGGTAGTGTATGATATGAGAAGATATGGAATATATAGGCAAGTAATACAGATAACTTTTATCAAACTTTCATGTCACATGAAAGTTTTTTTTTTTTTTTAAATCATTTAAAGCTCCAGTTCCTATTCTAAATTCATTACATGGAATTGAGTGACCAGGATATTCTTCCAAAATGTACTTTTTGTATTCCAAAGATAAATATGCTACATTTTTTCTTGCTCATCACTAGGGCAGTACTGTCTGTACCCTTTAACATGGACACTTATTAGGCTTTGGACCTCTTCTACCCCTGAAGGGTATATTAGTACCTTAAAGTGTAACTATAAGATGATATGATCACAAACCCCAACAATGCTATTTTCTTCTGACAGGTTTGAAATGACATGAGTGGTAGTAAACAATGACAGAATTTTCATTTTTGAGTGAACTATCCCTTTAACACCATCACCCTTGTAAGACCAAACGGTCCCATAGAATTCAACAAGGCTCCTTGTGATTATAAAAGGAACGAACAAAAAAGAGGAGTGAGAATTAGAGAGAGAAAGAGAGTGAATAGTGTTGAATTAGTGTCTCATCATGAATGCAAAGCTCTCGTCTAATTTAAAGCTGGCCTCTCCTCTCTCCGATTTCGCATTGTCAGATTTCAAGTGTTGGCGATGGTCCCCACACATCTCTGGGCTTCATTTACAGTAATGAAGTCGATTTCTACCCATTCTCTGCCCATTAGAGCCACGTTACCGTGACCAAAACAAACCCTGAATCAAAACTGCACGCGCTGTCTGGTCTGTTTCTTTAAACCATTGTCAGAATTCGGGAGACAGCTATTTTTCTCCCAAAGTCCTGAATGGAATGAAAGAAGGACAGAAAACGAGAAGGATATTTTGAGAGGTTGAGAGGGAAGGAGAGAGAGAGAGAGAGAGAGAGGAAAAAAAAGCAGTTCCCTTTGGAATAGACCCAGCTTGCCCATTGAGTCCCTGCCCCAGTGGGAGCTTGGGGCTCTGGCTATAATCTAATTACATGCTTTATTTGCAGCAATTTGTTTCTCAATCAGTCTCATTCCGCACAGAGAAAGCCTTCCCCCTGTGCGCTCATTCACACCTCATTGTTACAGTTCCCAGATCTGTGACGCGCCCATGAATAGGATTGTCCGTTCCATCGGAGGTCCGACTGGAAACAGACCTCAGGTCAGCTTTAGGCACTCTTTGCTAACAACAGAGTACAGTGTCTGGCCGTCCTCAAGCGCAGGTTAGATTGTCAGTGTTAGATGTCAAGGCTTTTCAGAAGTGCTGAGTGAAGCTGAATGGCACAGACTCATTAGGCGAAAAGCTGTTCTCCGCCGAAATCTCCAGACCGACGACTTCCCTCGACATCTAGCGACGGAGAGAATTCGTCCACAAATGTTTCCCCACAGGGGTCCCCACAGTCAGCGTGTAACCGGTGCCCTCCACTCATTCTTCAGTGTCAAACAAGCCTCACATTCAAACTTACACGCAGCTTTCTTTTACTCACTGGCACCGCTATAACAGCGCCACCGGACGTGGTGCCAAAATCTCTCGCACACAGCTTTCGCTTGAAAAGACGGCAGGAAAAACATCCATTAAGGCGACACCGGCCTCTGTGGGAGCATCGTGACGGGACGGCAAGCTAACCCTACTTCCCCTAACTCGAGAGGGGGCACAATGAGTACATTTGTCCTTGCTGCGGGGGACGAGGTGTTTAAATAGGAATCTCAGGGTGCTCATCACCTCCTTAAAGGAGAGCTAATGAGAAATGATGGCTTTCAAAGGGAAGTATCGTGATGGCATTAAACAGGGTTATAGGAAAACAAAGCACTCGCTCTACGGTCTTCATTTAAATGGAAATGAAGCTGCCACACTACGGACTCTCAATTTCATTTCGGTTACAGTTTCTCTGCCATTTCCAATCTACAGTGTGCACGCTTTGACTCGCCCAACCCCACCTCGGAGTCCCTCGCGCAACCACTTCGGCGCGACTACTTTCACGGGCATTTTTTTCTGATTCCTTCGTTGCCCGGGCAACCTCATTCACACAGAGAGAATAGCGAGTCCAAAAGAAAGTAAAAGGCAGGCATGGAGCGAGGGTCGGCCGAAACAATGAAGTTTGTTCATATGCAGGCGAGCTGAAAGGTTTTTCTCTCCCCCTCCTCCGTCTTCTCATTCCATCCATCCACTAAAAGAAGGCCATGACAATGTGTGGGGCGTAAGGGGAACGGCAAGAGAAATCTTCTCTATTTAAACATCTGCATGCCCGAAGGAGGTGTTTTTTAATGAATTAATCGTGCCCGTCGTACAGCAACTGAGGCGCAGCTCGCTTTCGCTTTAATTATTTTTCTGCACGTCCCTCAATCTCAACCAAATCTCTTGGACCGAAACGCCACGTTTCTTCTTTATTTTTACACACGACAAGCTTTTTAAACACTTTATGCGCTGCTAATTTCCCCCCTGACCTCCCTTTGTGCTCGGACAACCCTTGCTCCCCCTTCGCTGCCACCTCCCTGAGTGCCGAACCAATAAATGCCAAAGGTTGAAATGGTCTTCAGGGGTTGCGGTGGGGGAGGGCGGCATTAGGACAGACGTACAGGGCGATTTGACAGGACCGAGAGGGAGGAGTCGTGATTCGAAAAGCCCTAATCAGGCCCATCATGGCACTGACAGTGGAGACAAGGGTGAGAAATTAGCATGGAGCTGAAAAAAACAAAAAAAACGCTGGGTGGCACAATACGCTTGGCCTCAGAGGGCTCCCATCAGAGCAGGGGAGGGTCCAGACATCCAGAGAGCAGAACGAGAGGGACCTTTTGTCTCGTGCTTTTCTAAGGAGCAAAAGACACTTTGCTGAATGCCTCACAAGCCCTATTACAGCCTCACAATTAAACTGGGCAGATGGGTGTCACAACAGGCCAGGGCTTCAGGATAGATGTGTAGTTTGCAGATGACAATGTTCACTCTTTTACGTCTTTAATTGTGTTTTTCTGCCCTTTCTTTTTTCTTTTAACCTTCTAGACTGTGAATCCTACTGCAAGGCTTCCAAGGGCAAGCTGAAGATCAATATGAAGAAGTACTGCAAGAAAGATTACGGTGAGTGAGAACACCGTACCGCACTCCCACATTTATGCAGGTGGCTCAAATCCTTGCCCTCGACAACATCTTTATTCTTTATCCAAAGCCGAATTCCCTCGAGCCCCCTCAGTGTTGGTATATTGTAGTGATGGCTTACTTAGGGCTTTCAAGAAGAAAGTCAAAGGATCAAACAGGAGGAAAGGCCATCAGTGAGGGGTTTAGGGGAGCCTGCGTTGACGGACAGCCCAGCAGGTATTTGAGCCCAAAGCGGATCAAGCCATGGCAGTGTGACGGGCAGAAGGGACCGGGAGTGCTCACAGATATCCTCATTAGGGGAAGCGCATGTCCCTGTCCTGCATTCCTGGGGGCAGCAGGCCCTCTCTTGTCCATGAAAAGGAGCAGATGTGCAGCCCCTCTCCTACAGAGGTGGGGCCGTTTCATCAGTCAAGCGAGACCCTGTCGAACTTAAAGAGCTTAGCAGATTTAATAACAGCCAGAGCATTTTAACAGCTCTTTTGATTCATTTCAGTCAGCACAGGTCCATTTATTGAAGGTGAATAAAACACAATACAGATGATAGGGGTATAGGTATAACTGTAATATTTTTGAACATTAAGAAAACGGGTAATACTTTACAATAAGGATCATTAGCTAACATTAGTTAACTCTATTACTTAACATGAAATAAGAATGAACAATAGTTCTACAGCATTTATTAATTTTAGGTAATGTTAATGCATTAACTAATGCATTTACTAATGATACTAATAAATGTTTTTTGATCAGCAAATCAGAATATTAAAATGAAATCTGATGCTAAAAATTCAGCTTTAAAACCACAGGAATAAATTACATTTTAAAATATATACAAAAAGAAAGCAGTTATTCTAAATAGTAAAAATATTTCACAATTTGCCGGACTTTGGATTAAATGCAGGCTTGGTGAGCAGAAGAGACTTCTCTAAAACATTCAAAATCTTACTGTTCAGAAACTTTTGACTAGTAGTGTAAATGGATGTATATTTATATATGTTATGCAAATGGACAAAAAGTTGTGTTTGTTAACATTAGTTAATGCACTGTAAACTAACATGAACAAACAATGAACGAATGTATTAAAAGATGAACAAATTGTTAATGAAAACGGATGTTTATTAAAAGATGAACAAATAGTGTAATAAAAGTATTGTTCATTGTTCGTTCATGTTAGTTAATGCATTAACTAATGTTAATACATTTATTGTACCGTGTTACCAGAAAATGTTTACCCTATCACAAAAACATTTTTTCTTGATCCTCCACATAATTATTATATGGGTCAATTAGGAGTGTCCACAATTAAAAAAAATAAATAAATAAAAAAATAAAAAACCTTTGACAAGAAATGAAAATGTAATCTTTGTATTAATGTTGGTTTCATAAAGGTTTTAATTTTGTTTTTATATCATTTTCAAGAAAGGATTAAATGGCATAACTAAAATCATTAAAAATGTCATCTAACCATCAAGTAAAATATATATTTGCACATATTTTTCTCACACACTGAACATATGTAAGTGTGCACACATTTATAGTAAATATATTTTTTACACATATCGTGGATTGTTCATTTATAAACATCATTCTGTTTTGAGGAAATTGTAAAACATGACACTTCAAAAACTGAACTAACCTTGCCATGTCATTTAAAAAAAAAAAAAAAAAAATCTGATATTTTAAGAGACTTACTGTCATTTTTTCTGAATGGTTCTGCATGCTGGTTGCACAATATGACTTTGTTTTTCAAGATTTTTTTTTCTTCAGAAAATAATAAAAACGCAAGCCAAAATTATGCACATTGCATAGATTTTGGAAGATTTTTGTTCTGTTACAACACATTTATAACAACTTCATTAGTTGTATCACGCTTTTTACTTTATGCTCCCCAAAATATCAAAATTAATTTTAATTCATGAATTTAAAAAAATGCTCATCATAGAATAAGTTTATTTTAATCAATGTATGGATGAATGCCATTATTTAATTAATTTTTTTAAACACATTAATAAATCAAGTCAGAAAAAATAAGCGTTAGCATTGACCCATATGTATATAAAATATGTTTAAAAAAATATATCATTTCATTGAGCCGGATACCATTACATTTAAACCACACAAAGTGCTTTTATACATAGTGGACAGGCTTTGTACTTCTAAAAATGGTATGCGATAAATATAACAATAATTAAAAACTGTGTTTCAGCCAAAGATATGATTTGTTACATAAGGAACTGTAGCCTTCAGTAAGACTATGTATTTGAACCTGTACCACAAAATCAGTCATAAGGGTACATTTTTTGAAATTGCGATTTATACATCATCTAAAATTGATGCATGATTTGTTAGAATAGGATAATATTTGGTTGAGATACAACTGTTTGAATATCTGTAATCTGAGGGTGCAAAAAATCTAAATATTGAGAAAATCGGCTTGTTGTCCAAATGAAGTTCTTAGCAAGGACATTTACAACATATCTTCATGAAACATGACCTTTACTTAATATCCTAATGATTTTTGGCACAAAAGAAAAATCGATCATTTTGACCTATACATCATTTTGTGGTCCAGGGTCACATATATAAGTAAATGTTTATGCTAAACAAACCTCAAAAAAAAAAAAAAAAAAAAAAAAAAAACCCGAATGAAATGAATAATGAATGAATAATGAAACTCTTACACTGAAGGTGAAAAACACAGGGAATCCCCGCAGAGTAGAGAGGAGGTCTGGCACACACTGGTATAGCTGGATCTTACGTGATGAATACTCAATGCCATCACCTCCTGCAGACCGGCTTTGCATGTTCTCCTTTCTACACTGCCATTACTCATTTAAGACTCATTTAAGAATTTATCCAGATAATATGATCTCCCGCTGACTTCAATTTACAGTTGTCCTCAGTTATGGAGAGCTGGCTAGCTCCCTCTTTACACAAAAATGAACAATCTAGGATAAACTCCCACATTCTGAGCATTAAACCTAATCCACTTTCCTTCTGCCTTCTCGAGCATCAGGGGGGCTTTATGCTACAGCAGCATGGGGGGAAATGGCTGGAAATGGTATTGAACTTGAAGATGGAGTCATCTAAAAGACTTATAGGGGAATCGGGCCCTTCGTGGCATGATATTTACAGCCTCATGCCTCACTGGCACAGTACCCATAAAACACCACAGGAATCCTGACCACAGCTGGGCCTCCACAGTGCTGTGACATGTTGCAATCACTGGATAAATGACTTCCACCTTTCCAAATGGTGACAGTGACATAAAGTTAAAGGTTTATGCATTCAGTTTCATCTGTGATGATTTTTTGGTTTAAGTAAAAAATAAAATAAAAATCTGTCATAATTCACAGTACACACCCTCATGTCGTTCCAAAAGTGTATGAATTTTATTCTTCTGTAGAACACAAAAGGTGAATTTCTGAAGAATATCCCGACAAGGTAATAAGACTTAAACTCAAAAATGACAAAAACATACTGTAAAAGTGTCCCACAAGACTCTGAAGTCATATAATAATTTTGTGGGGGAAACTGATCAAAATTAGTTAATTACTCCACCCCAAAATGGAAATTGTGCCATTAATCACTTACCCCCTTGTCGTTCCAAACCCGTTAAAGCTTTATTCGTCTTCGGAACACAATTTCAGATATTCTGGATGAAAACCGGAGGATTTTGACTGTCCCATTGGCTGCCAGGTAAATACCACTGTCAGGGTCCAGAAAAGTATGAAAGACGTAGTCAAAACAGTACATCTGCCATCAGTAGTTAAATCTGAATTTTATGAAGCGACGAGAATACTTTTTGTATGCAAAGAAAGCAAAAATAATGAAGTTATTCAACAATTCGTCTCCTCCGCGTCACCGTAGCGCCATTTTGGAGAGTATCCCCTGTACGCAAATAGCGTACGCTGTTCTCTGTCAGCCGCTTCACGCGGATGCGCTGTTTTCGTTCAAATCAAAGCGTAAATGAACGGAGAAAACGTATCCGGGTGACGCAGCCGACAGAGAACAGCGTACGCAGTTTGCGTCCAGCGGATATTCTCCAAAATAGCGCTACGGTGATGCAGTTGAGAC